>MU774822.1:250508-361778 GCA_026770625.1 Nicotiana glauca
AATTATAAAATGCGGTTAATTGTAAAATAGGCTATAATTGCAATTTCATGCAATTTAGCTTTAGAAATTCCAAATAAATTTGTAAAAATACGCAAAAATCATATTAATTATATTTTGTTGTAAATATGAGAATGAAATACTCTATTCAAAAAATGATAATTTTTGTAATAATTTTAGATTTTGTACTGTAAAAATAGACAACGAATTGATTCTAAAAAAAATCTTAAAAATTGAGGAAAAATTACCAAAACTTTTGGGCATGCTTATATATGTATACACATGCTAGTTTGAAAGTATTTGAGTGTAAAATATATAAGGAAAAATTGGGTATCAACAAGTGTCACGACCCAAAATACAAATCGTCTTGATGGAACCTAACCCAACCCTCTAGGTAAGCCCATTAACAACTGACCAATTCCAATAATAATTAATAAAGCAATTAAGTAAAGAAATGACTGAATCTAATACATTTCCCAAGGACTGGTAGTACAAATCATGAGCTTCTAACAATAGAGTTTACCAGGCTGGTATGAAGTAAATATATCATCTACTTGAAACCTATATAAATCGAGTTTTATAAATCTAAGGCTACCATGAACAAGAGGCAGCAACAACCGGAGTGCATGTACATCTTCAAATCCAGCTCCCATCGAACACAACAACATCAGTAGCCAATATCTGCACGCAAGGTGCAGAAGTATAGTATGAGTACAAGCGACCCCATGTACTCAATAAGTAACAAACCTAACCTTAGGTTGAAAGTAATGACGAGCTTCAACAAAGGTCGGGTTAAATATCCAAAAACCAACAACAGTTCATAGCAACCCAAAGCAAGTAATAAAATAAGAAACTCAGAGAAACATTCTCATATTTTTCATAGTTTCCCAAAAAGTAGTTTCGCTTTTCAAGTATATCAGTAAAAACCCAAATCATTTACCGAAATTGCTGAAAATATGAATAAGTTTTAAAATTATAAATTTTTCCCAAAAATCATTTCCACAATAAATAAGATGTTTCAATTTCTTTCCAGATAGTATGAGGAAAGTACATCTCTATTCCCATATATCAATATGTGTGAGAAGTCATGAATGACGTGATACCGTACAACATGAGGAAAATGCATCTCTATGCATGTACGTCATGTTTTCCTGTCAATTCCATGTATCGCAGAGATAAACTCATGTACTCACACTCTCAGAGTACTCAATCTCACTGTCACACACTTTACACTCATCATGCTCAATCACTCAGTGCCATATATGGCCAATCCGGCTCAGGAAAGATCCATCCCGGAATGTATACATCAACTAATTAATAGACACTCAGTACTGAGTAGGGCCAAATCTAGCCATGGGGAAGATCCATCCGCACGTATATAAATGCTTCATGTAAGATCCATGTCCAGGGAAGACCCATCCCTTAATATAATCAGCAGTGCTTACTAGGGTGTGTGCAAACTCCGGAGGGGCTCCTTCAGCCCAAGCGCTATCATAAATCAGTATAACCATTGTGGCATGCAGCCTGATCCCATAAATGTAATAAATATAACAAGCAGCAGCATGCATCCCAATATATCACTCACATTAAAGCCCTCGGTCTAACTCAACCATCAACTTCTCAAGTCTCTTGGGCTCACAATGCCATGAAACTAGCCCAAAATGATGATATGATATGCCAATAAATGGTAATAGAGACTGAGATATAATATGTATATGAATGCGTATGACTGAGCATATAAAGCAATGAAAGCAGATAACTCAACATCAGAAATGACCTCAGTGGGCCTCAACAGGATAAGCATGTAGCCTAGACATGTTTTCTAATATGGATCACAACTCAATACCTCAAATACGTAGAAACTTCATGTTTACAGGTAAGATTAGGTAACTACACAGTACCATAGAAATAACCGAGTCATAATTCACACAGTGCATGCCCACACGCCCGTCACCTACCATGTGTGAAACCTCAACACCAATCGCATAGTACGTGATTTGGTCTTTCATACCGTCATCACTAAGTTTAGAAGTGTTACTTACCTTGAACAAGCCATATCCAATACCGAGCAAGCCAAACGATACTCCACAAATTCCATCTCGCGTATACCGACCTGTGAACGGCTCAAATCTAGCCAAAAGCAACTCAAATACATCAAATAATACCGAAGGAAGAAAACCCAATCGATAAAGGTCGAATATTTAATCAAAAGCCCAATATTAGCCAAAACGTCAAAACCCGAGCTCGCGCCTCGGAACCTGACAAAACTCATAAAATTTGACAACCCATTCAATTATGAGTCCAACCATACAAGTTTCACTCAAATCAGACTCCAAATCGATGTTCAAAACTCAAAAATTCGCATTATAAAACTTTAGGCAAAACCCCCCAATTTCCTCTTTAAATTCACAAAATAATTACCAAAAACGAAGATAGATTTACGAAATAAAACCAAAACCGAGTAGAAAATACTTAGCCCTAGTTATATGGTGAAAATTGCCTAAAAATTTTCCCAATTCCGAGCTCCCCAACTCAAAATATGTCAAATGATCAAATTCCTCGTTATAACACTGTTCTACCTCGTTTCTTATGCCAAACGATCTCGAAACTCACTTTTGATCCCTCCAATGGATTCCTTGTAAACTTCTAGTCAAGTTAGGATATTGAATCACTCCATTTGACCTTATATTGAAGGATATATGTTGGTTTCAATATTTGGAAATAATGCATATTTTAATTTACGAAGTCAGTAGCAATTTCGTAATTAATCTGAAAAATTTGGCAACCCAGTTCTTATTAAAATGACCATAAACTCCTCATACGATGTCCAAATTTGAGGATTCTTTTTGATATGCCTCCGTAATTACGGTAGGGATATAATGATTCAATAAAAATAGAAATTGGAGCTCATTTGCTTAATGTAGTACCATTTATGTTTGAAGAAACGACGTCGAAACATCAAAAAAATGAGTGCAACACAACCCAAACCTATCCGAAACTCAATCGAACCCCTCAGGACCATATCGAACTTACCAACAAGTCCCATAAAATAACACGACCTACTCAAGGCCTCAAATCATGCATAACGACATCAAAATGGCGAATCGCACCCCAAATCAATCTTAATGAACTTTTTTCAAACATTCAAATTCCAATTTTTGCCAATTAGTGGCGAATCCTTCTAGAAATATCCAATTGCAAATCCGTATATACGCTCGAGTCTAAAATTACTATCCGGACCTAACGGAACCATCAAAACTCTAATCCGAGGTAAAATGCTAAAAATTACGACTTGGTTAACTCTTCCAGCTTAAAGCTTCAATCATGAAGTTCATGGTTAGGGCATGAGCAGATTTGATAACCGCACGTTGGGGAATGAATGCACCTAAGCAGTTTAACGGATTCTATTATGCATTTGCTCAGCTGCTTGCATCATCCCGGCTTTTATTTCTAATGGCAACTTTCTTTCTTTTTGTTTCTCTTTTTCTTTCTTCTTTTTCTTTTCTTGCTTTTTCTTCTTTTTTTTTCTCTATTTCCTTTTCAATTCTTACATTTGTTTTCTCTTTGTTTCGGTTCTATCATTCCCTCGGTTTCTTATTTTCTCTCTTTTATTTCTTTTTTTCCGCTCCTTTTTTTCCTTTTTCCTTTTAATTATTGGTTTAGAATTAAAAGGCTAGGAATGCAAAAGTAAACGAATTTTGTGATTTTCATTTTTTTAAATAAAGCACCTAATTTAATAATTAACCTTAAAATGTGAAAATAAATTCTAAATGCAAATGCATGGTATTTTTGTGTTTTCAATAATTAAAAAAATGCACAAAAAAATACAAACAATTAACAAAAAATCCTAAAAAATCTACGAAATTGCAAATAATGGGAAAAGTTTATTTTTCTTTAATTTATGGGAGTAATTCACATAGGGCAAAAATCACGTGCTCACAGCTGGGATCCCTTGATGTCGTTAGGGAACTCTGACACACCCGTATACGAGAAAGACTATGAAAAAATCTTGGTACTTGAGGTGATTTATTACATAACTCAGGGAGGAAGCCCTAATCAGGCTCTGTACGGTGTAACTTTATCTTTCTTTCATGCATATGTAATTCATTTCAGTATTGTCTGTAATAATTTGTAAACAAGTATTGAGGTTGGATAGTGAAAATGGGTGGGTAATATGCATGCTGTAGGATAAACCAGGGTAGAAATCATGTTCCTAGGTTTACTTTTCTCTATGCCTAATAGCAGTCATGTTTAGGTACAACATGTCAAGCATGCCACACATTAGATATCATGCTATTTAGGATTTATATGTAATGTTTTCAGCATCTCATCCACACTTAGAAATCCTGTCTATAGGGTAGATAATAACAATAAAATAAGCTGCTATTATGTGATTCAACCCACGTAAACATGCTCTAAAATTTCATTTAGAAATCCTGCTCTTAGGAAATTCTGCGATCATGCTATGCATTTAGAAATCCCGCTCTTAATAAATTCTGCAATCATGCCATGCATTTAGGAATCCTGCTTTAGGAATCCCGCATATAAATCATTAGATGCCATGATTAGATTCTTGTTCATCCTCACTCAGCTATGCTTAGTTTAACTGCTGATGCATCAAAAGGAGTATCAACAGTCTCATCCTGATTTAAACAAACTGGTAATAATCCCTATATATCTTTGCAATATTAAACAACATGTTTTAGGTAAAAACAATCTCCAAACTATTTTAATAATTTTGAATAGCCGCTGCATATTATTTTACGCCTAGGGAAACCTTAGGCAATCAACTTTAAATAAAACCAAAACTGTCTTTGTTTAACCGACCGCATGTTAAATTCAGTAGGGAAGCCTAATTTGGACTTCTTATTTGAGTCATGTAATAAATCTGATTCTGCTGTTGTCAGTTAGATACCATGCTTTAGATTTCTAAATTCAGACCTTATCTGTGTATGAGTCAAGCTGTCTATGTGTATTACTTATGGAGGTATATCTTAGCCTTCTATCTGGTTTTTTTCTGCGCTTTCCCTTAAATGCAGTCCTCGGTGTTCTTATTTGTCGCCTAGCATTTTTCCTTTAAACCTGACGGTCTGCCTAGAACCTCCTTATTATAGGATAGGAGTCCTAAATTCCTCCGGGATTGATAGCAAGGGACGGGTAACAATATGAAATAGGCGTCGAGATCAACCCTCGCTTTAATTACCTCCACGTGGAGGGAAAGAGTAGATATGGACATGATGACCGATACATTAATACCACGTGTAGACACTCTTTGAGGAGTGTCATACTGGGTATTGCATTGATGTGATCCATATTATAGACAAACCTAGGACACCCCCTTACATTTCCAAGTATGTTTAGATTGTAATTCTTTTCAAAATATTGCTTTTTTCATTAATTACTTTTCAAACACTTGTGTATTTAAACTTTAATCCCCTATTATTTGAGCTATATTTGTTTATTCGCTAATTGTACAAATTCACAAAAACGTTTTGGCCGGGAACCACAATAGTGAATCCTGAGGGGTGCCTAACACCTTTCCCTTGGGATAATTTCAAGCCCTTACCCTGTTTCTAGTTATCAAATATAGTTATAAATGAATCCCATAGGTGCCCTAATGTACCTTAAAATCATTAGGTGGCGACTCTTCAAAAAGTGCAAACCTCCTCCCCTTCCCGAAAGGAAAGAGCTGTCCCATACCAAAATGTCATGAACCCCATTTCTACGGAGGAAAAAAGGGGCACGACAGGCACGAGTACCATCATAAGTGCCAAACTCTTGAGACCTCTTAGCCTCTCTCTCCTCTCTCTCCCGAATCAAACCCTCCTATCTCATAGCAATCCCAACTACCTGCTGGTATGTGATGCCCATCTTCAACTCTTGGGCTATGCTAAATCTAATACTAGGGTTGAGCCCCTCGATGAATCGAAGAACACGCTCTCTAAAAGTGGAACCAAGGCTGGTCCATGTCTAGCCAAATCACTGAATCAGACCGCATACTCCGACACAGTAATAGAACCCTGGTGCAACTGCTCAAACTTTGTGCGCCATGCATCTTTGAGGCTCTGGGGAACATACTGCCTCAAGAACATACCTAAGAAATGAGTCCAAATGAGTGAAGCTGCCTCAACCGGACTACCCAACTCATATGCACGACAGCGGTGATATGTCGTTCACCTAAGTTGGAACGTAATGAAAGAAACCGTACTAGACTCCGGTGCACCTATAGTACAGAGGATACGATGGAACTCATCAAGAAAACCCTGGGCATCCTTTGACGCCAAGCCACTGAAAGTAGGAGGGTGGTAATTTTTTTTTACCTCTCGAGCCTACGCTGCTCCTTCACAAAAAGTGTTACCCTAACCTCAGGCTGGACTGGGGCTATGGGTGTACTGGTATGACCTCTGGAACCTGGTCGATCTGAACCTGCTGCTCTAGGGTGCGGGCGGCGGGAGTCTATGCTCCTCCCTCGGCCTGAGATGTGGCAGGAGCAAGTAGGATTAACCCTGCCGGAGCTAAAGTACCGAACATGCTCAGAAACTGGGCGAGGGTCTCCTGAAGAGCTTGTGCAGTAACAGGCGTTTCAGGTGCCTGCGCTCCAACTAGAGCTACTGGCGGTTCCTCTATAGCAGCTCGTGTGAATGCCCTAGATGCACCACGTAGACGTCTTCGGCCTCTACCCAGTCCCCGGCCTCTCGCGGCTTTAGTAGGGAGCGCGAGTGTCTTGTCATCTGACCCGGCTGTACGTGTCCTTACCATCTTTGAGAGAATAGAAAGACTAAAGTTTAGAATCCCGAAATAAACAATTTCGCACGACAAGGAATAAAAGAAGAGAAACATTTTCCTAACAGTCCCATAGCCTCCCGAAGATATGTATAGATGTCTTCGTATTGATCCACAAGACACTACTAAACCTGGTTGTGACTAGTGACACCTATGAACCTAGAGCTCTGATACTAACTTGTCACGACCTAAATTTCCCTCCGTAAGATGTCGTGACGTCACCTAGTCTCTAAGACTAGGTAAACCAAACAAATGCAGAAAAAGAAACAGAAACAATGACTGAATTCTCAACATCAACAGATAAATTTGTAACTAATAATTGCCGCTCGGTATGTACAAGTAAAATTTTCAACTTAGAGAAGAACAACTCCCAAAACCTGGTAGTTATAAGTCACAAGCTCTAAGGAAGTACTAAATATCTTTATACATCAGAGTCTAAGAGAATAAATAAAAGATAACATAATAAGGATAGAGGGGGACTCCGAGGTTTCCGGACGCTGGTAGATATACCTTGAAGTCTCCAAGCAGCAACCCAACGCTCTACAATCAGGGCTGATACGATGTAACTGGGTCTGCATAAAAATATGTGCAGAAGCATAGTATGAGTACACCACAACGGTACCTAGTAAGTGCTAAGCCTAACCTCGGTAGAGTAGTGACAAGGTCAGGTCAGGGTCCTACTGGAATATAAGAAATAAGGCAGAAGGTGAAGTGATAAAAAGGAATAGCAGGTTAATGAAACAGTAAGAATGTACGGAAAACAACATCACATGAAAACAAGAAGACCATTACAACACGTAAGGAAACGAACGTCTTACAAGTTAAGGAACAACAACAACAACAAACAACACATCAAATGGAGGAAAAATAGTAACCGCACGGCAGAAACCCCGTGCCACAATAACACTCCGCACGGCAGAAACCTCGTGTCAATAACACTCCGCACAACAGAAACCTCATGCCAATAACACTCTGTATGGAAAAAACCTCGTGCCAATAACACTACGCACAGAAGAAACCTCGTGCCACACAACACTCTGCACGAAGGAAACCTCGTGCCAGTAGCACCCCACACAGAAGAAATCTCACAACCAAACAGTTATCTTAACAAGAATCATGAAAAGTAGCACGTAGTAAATGAAATAATGATATTACAAGCAAGGATTCCTACAGTAAAAGATCGCACACGGAAATCAAAGAAGCAGGTAATTCAACTAAGCATATTGTACAAATTGTAATTAAGAGATGAGACACGTAGACATGTGAAATTAGGCTAAATATGATGACTACACGTGCTATAATAACTCAATTAAGGCATAAAAAGGAAACTATTTAGCAAAGACCAAAATTTTAACATATTGCCCGTGTACACACTCGTCACCTCGCGTATACGGTATTCACATATCAAAAATTGTTACATCAGCACCAAATCCTAAGGGGGATTTCCCTCACACAAGGTTAGACAAGTCACTTACCTCAAACCAAGCTCAATCAATCAATAAGAATGCGTTTTCCTCGACTTTCCGGCTCAGAACGACCGAAATCTACCCAAAAGAAATTACATATTATAAATGTAACTATAAGAAACTAATCTATATAATGAAATCATTACTTTAACAATAAATTAGAAAATTGCCCCAAAAAGTCGACCTAGTCCCACGTCTCAGAATCGGTAAAAGTCACAAAATCCGAACTCTCGTTCAACCACAATTCCACTCATACTAAAATTACTCAAATACGATACTAAGAACTCGATCAAAACCTCAAAATTTGGTCTAAGAACCTTACACCTCTTCTTCCCAATTTCACAACAAAAATCCTTAATTAAATAAAGAAATTAATAATAAATTAGTGGAATATAATCAACAATGAGTCAAGAATCCTTACCCAAATTTTTCCTCCAAAAATCCTTCAAATTCCCGCCTCAATCTGAGCTCTCTAGGTCCAAAAATGGATAATAAATTCAAACCCTCGAACTTAGGCATTTTCTACCTAGTGACTTCGCACTTCTGAAACCCACAACCCCATCTGCGGCTCCGCACCTGCGGAAGTTTCATCGCAGGTGCGAATTTCATTTAAGTCCCATGGTTCCACTTCTGCGAGAGAAAGGGCCCCACTTGAGCGTGCACGCCTGCGACCTAGTCGCTCCTGCACATGTCCCCACCTCAGAAGCGAAGCTGCTTCTGTGGAAACTTTTTCGCACCTGCGAGTCCTGTATGGACTACCCAGTTCTGCTTCTGCGATCCCCCGCTCGCACATGCAAGTCCGCACCTGCGGCCAGCCCCACCACAGTTGCAATGACACCAGAAGCTGGAAGCTTCAGCAATAGCACAAGTCCAAAATTTGATCCGTTGACCATCCGAAACTCAGTCGAGGCCCCCGGGACCTCAACCGATATACCAGGAAGTCCTACAACATCATACGAACTTAGTCGAGCCTTCAAATCACATCAAACAACACTAAAACCACAGATCACATCCCAATTTAAGCTTAATGAACTTATTAACTTCTAACTTCTACATTCGATACCAAAACCTATCAAATCAAGCCGGATTAGCTTTAAATTTTGCATACAAGTCACATTTGACATTACGGACCTACTCCAGCTTCCGTAATCGAAATCTGAACATGATACCATAAAGTCTACTCCTGGTCAAACTTCCCAAAAATCTTTCAATTTCCCTACTTTCGCCAATTAATGCCGAAATGACCTACGGACCTCCAAATCAACATCCGGATACGCTCCTAAAAACCAAAATCACCATATGGAGCTATTGGAACCAACAAAACTCCATTCCGGAATCGTCTTCACACAAGTCAAACTACGGTTAACTCATACAACTCAAACTTCAAACTTAGGGACTATGTATCCCATTTCACTCCGAAATTCTCCCCGACCCGACACCAAGCACTCTAGCAACTCAAGTAACCATAAAAAAAATAGTGGAAAAAATAAATAGGAGATCTGGGCTAATACTCTCTAAACGACCAGCTGAATCGTTAAACAAAAACTATGAAAAAAATTGTTCTTAGTGTCATATTAAGTTTTTCTGAAAAAAACAACCTAGTCAATTAATGTTTTCACAAGTGACACTGGAACCAAGTAAAATGATTCCGAATTTTATACATCATTCTTTCCCTATTATTTTGCGAGTGAAAAGGAATAATACTATGAGAAATGGAGGACCAAAGCTAAAAGCCTCATGGAGGAATGAAGTTCTAAATCTAGTCTTGAAGAATCTTGATAGAGTTGAAAACCTCGTAGAAGACTGAAGCAGTTAGATTAGAAAATAAAAAGGTGTCAGAAATAAAAAGATAATGATACTAATTTAAGCGTATCAAAAATTGAATTTATAAAATGTTATATTTCCAATACTTTAATCATAAAATAAATAAATTAGATGTTTTCACAAAAAATAGTATATCTTTAAGTTTTTTCGTAGTATAACATCCATATAAAGGTACTTTACTAAACTTAACTTTTCACTAACTAAGCAGAAAAGTCTAACCAAAATATAGCTTTAAGTGAAATAAAAAAAAAGTGGATACAATAACACAAAACCAAAACGTCAAAAATAAAAATGTCAAACCAGAAGTTTTCGTTTTTCACATTAATCAATTTACAAACAAATATTAAATAAAAATTTGGTAACACTCCAAAGATAATAGAGCAAGAAAAATGTACAATCTTCATACCTTATCCATGAAGGGGTTTCAAGAAAATTGCTTGGCATTCTGGGAAAAAATATCAGAACGTAAAATTAAAAGATGAATGTAAATAAACTCAATAATAACAGACCAAAACATCATGAAAAAACTACAATATCAACAAATTATTAATGGAGATGGGCACAATTACCATAACAAACTAAAATGCCAATGAAATATCTTGTATTCTTGCTCCAAAATCAAAGCGATCTTATAAAACTACGAACAAACAACAAATTTTCATCAAGTATTTCTCCATAACAATATTTCACATATTCCAAAAGTAAGCCAACTATGAAAGCTAATGAAATATTCAAAATTAGTAAATTAAACCATTAATATCAGTAATAGAAATTTTGACTTCATAAAGAAAATTATTAATCTAAAAGGAAAAATAATTTTTTTGTTATAAAATAATAAAATAAGAAGAAGAGTATTGCAGAGAAACGTAGAAAGTGAGAGTTCTTATTGATTTGGGATGAATTACAATAAAATAGAACTCCTCTATTTATAGAGAAAAAATGACTTAGCCACCAAGTAACAAACCCTAAAATCTCTGTAAAATATAGATATTCACTTTAAATAAAATTTTATTTATAACACTCCCCCTTGAATGTCTATTCAATAGATAATGTGCCTCATTAAAACCTTAACTCAAATATAACCCAGTGAAAAAAATTCTAGTGAAGGAAAAAGAGTATACATATATAACAATATACCTTTTGGTTGCCTCGTTAAAATCCTTGCAAGGAAAATCCAGTGGGACAAAACCTTGTAACGAAAAAAGAGTACAACGTATATTAACTCCCCCAAATGATAGCATCAATTCACATCTTTAAGTCTTTGCATTCCAACTTTGCGTACTATCTTCAAAAATCGTTTGTAGAGACTTGATAAACAAATCAACCATATTAACTTGAATGAATATGTTGCACCTTGAAATCATTATTCTTGATAGATATATAATGTCTTTATATAATGTCGTGGAATAGCTTTTTAATATCTCCATAGAGGCATTCTCGCTATCATATTATCATGCTTACATTTATAGCAATAATTCTATATACTTTAAGTAATTTAAATCCTTCAAAAACTATCATATAAGTTGTAACGAGCCGATCGATCGTTTTGAGCACTTGCACGTCGCTCGCCAGTTCTCAGGTATGACTAGCCCGTATAATAAATTCTGACTTATGTAAATCGTCGGTTTTAGTTTTCACGTTAATCAGAACAAATATGGAAGAATGGTTCTCAGCTTGAAGATTTAAATTTGAAAGGTTTGACCAAGTTTTGACCTTTTAGTATTCGATCTCGGATTTGAATTTTATTATTTGATTAGCTCCGTTAGGTGATTTTGGACTTCCGAGCGCGTCCCGAATGTAATTCGGAGGTCCGTGGTAAAATTAGGCTTGAATTGGCGAACTTGAAAATTTGGCGATTTTCGGTCGGCAGTGAAAATTTTGATATCGGGGTCAAAATGGAATTTCAAAAGTTGAGGTAGGTTCGTGGTATCATTTGTGATGTGTGTGCAAAATTTGAGGTCATTCGGACGCGGTTTGATAGGTTTCTTAATCATTTGCATAATTTGGGAGTTTAGAAGTTCTTAGGCTTGAATTCGAGGGTGTTTTGATGTTGTTTTGAGTATTTCGAAGGTTTGACTAAGTTCGTATGTTGGTATGTGACTTGCTGGTATTTTTGTTTGAGGTCCTCGCGATGAATTCGGATGGTCATTAGTGAGTTTAGAATTTGGAAAGTGCAGCTGAAGATGCTGTTACTGGTGTTTCCGCACATGCGGATTGGGAACCGCAAGTGCGAGCTTTGCAGAAGCGGTCTTGAGGCGCAGGTGCACAGAGGAACCGCAAGTACGGCTTGGTCCCCGAATCTGCATGACCATAGGTGCGGTTAGGCAACCGCAGAAGCGGAGTTTGACTGGTTAAGGAAAATCCGCAGAAGCGAAGATTTATCCGTAGGTGCGGACCACAGATACGAAAATTGGTACCGCAGGTGTGGTTTTGCTGGGTAGAAAGTATAAATAGAAGGCTTTGCCAATTTTGGTTTATTCTTCACCTTTTTTATCCGATTTTGGAGTTTTTAGGAGAAATTTGAAAAGGGATTTAAGGGGGTTTTCATTGAGGTAAGTAATTTGAGCCCTAATACTCGTGTTTATGGTAATTCCCCTGGTTTAATCATGTTAGTAGAAATTAGGGATAAAAGTAAAGGGATTAGGCGCTTGGGAATTGGAGAGTTTGATTTGGGGATTTGAGGGGTCAAATGAGGCCGGATTTTGGTAAATATTGTATGTATGGACTCGTGAGTGAAAGGGCTTTCTAGTTTTATAATTTTTGTCGGATTCCGAGACCTGGGCCCGAGCTCCGGGTTGGAGAGGATTTTGGGATTTGTGCCTAATTTGATAGTTTTTCTTGTGGAATACATTCTATTAGCTTATATTGATGGTATTGTTATGGCTGTGAATAAATTCAGAGCAGATTGAGGCCGAGTCGAGGGGAAAGAGCATCACGAAGTAGGGATTTGACCGGTTTGAGGTAAGTAATGATTGTAAATCTAGTCTTGAGGTGACGCACATCATTTTACTACTTTGAGGTGACGCACATACTAGGTGACGTGCGTGTGGGAGTGCACCGTTGGAGATTGTGACTTGGTCTGTCCCGCAACAACTATGAAGTTGCGTATTTGATTGAAACTATATGATACTTATGTGTTTTAGAAAGAATTTCTATAAATCAGGCTGGATGCCATATTTGGGCCTGGTGGCAGAGCTGTTTGGACCCTTAGGTGCCTTTTTCTTATTATCCTCACGCTATTTTGATTAAAAATCTATACCGACTCATGCTATGTTTACTAATTTCATAACTCAGTCTTTACTGCCCCGTTTGATGCATACAAAATATTATTTTGGGCTGAGCACCCTATTTTCATTGATAGCCCGAGTGGCTTGAGAGGTTTATGACTGAGTGAGGCCGAGCGCCAATTTTGTGAGAATATTATGGGATTGGATTGCGCGTCGCAGCATGTTGTACTGATTCATGATTATGTGAGTCTGAGGGCCTAATTAATTTATGCTACGAGGTGTCTTGTTATAGCACTTGGGCTGTAGGAGACCCTCCGGAGTATGCACACCCCCAGTGAGCACGGGTACCGTAACTAAGTGATCTGATGTTTTGCCCGAGGGGCTGTTATTGAGTCATGTTGCGCCCGAGGGGCTATTTACGAGTGATTGTCAGGTATGCTCGAGGGACTGTATATGACTGATAGTGATGTATGCCTGAGGGGCTGTTTATGATTCATGATTTGCCCGAGGGGCGGTATACGAGCGATGATGTTTGTCCAAGGGGCTTTTTATGATTTATGTTGTCTGAGGGGCTGCATATGAGTGAGTTTTGGTTGAGGGGCTGATTATGCTTTCATCATTTTTACTCACTATTTCATCACTTTTTTTGAAAACTATTGAAAGATATTTTAAATGGTTCTATCGAAAATGGATTTAAATGAGTTGAGTTGATTCAAAACCCTTATTTTAAAAATCTGCTGTATTCTACTAAGATTTTGTGATATGAACTATATATGTTTTATTGCTCGTCACTACTGCTCAGTCTTTATTTACTTTTATTACTTACTGAGTTGGCATACTCACATTACTCCCTGCACCTTGTGTGCAGATCGAGGGGGTTGTTGGATGTGCTTGTGAGTGTTGATTTCATCCGTCGCGGATCTGTTGGAGTTAGCAAGGTAGCTGCATGGCAATCGTAGTGCTGCTCTTCTCTCTCCTATCTTCCTATAGATGTTATTAGCTGGTTTCCAGACTGTATTAGTCTTAGTATTATCAGACAGTTCTTAGTAGATGCGCATGACTAGTGGCACCCCGATACCGGGCTTTTCTTTCCGCACTTTGTTATTCAGACTTATCTTATATATTTTTATTATTTAAATAGCTTAAAGTAATCTTTAAATTGAAATATTGGGCTATTTTGTTAAAGGAGCCGGCTTTCCTAGTTCCACGATAAGTACTATCACGACCTGGTAGATATGGGTCGTGACAAGTTGGTATCAGAGTCTAGGTTACATAGGTCTCACGAGTCATGAGCGGGTTTAGTAGAGTCTTTCGGATCGGTGCAGAGATGTCTGTACTTATCTTCGAGAGGCTGCAGAACTCTTAGGAAAACTTTACATTCATGAATTATTATCGTGCGTCATTGATTCAGCTTGAAATGTAACTCTTTGAATTCCTTCCAGATGCTAACGTATGCGCACATGAGTGCTCAGTATCAGATGTTCATCGATGACTTGTGATTCCTTAAACGAGGGGCGAGATATGATTTCTGTATGTTTATGTTGGGCCAGTCTGGAGGACTTCAGGTCAGGTTTTGTCTGTGGCTTGTGTACTGAGATTTCGATTGCGTGAGCATGTGCATTTGCTGTTTATGTCCTTACTAGTGAGATTTGTGACTGTATGACTAGGGGTGAGTATGATTTGATTGCGATATGTGCTCAGATTGTTCGAATGTGACAAGAAGAGTTCGCTCGGGAGGTAGCAAGGACTATTGGGTGTTTGACTTCTATATTGATTTGGCGTATGGCCTCGAGCTATGGGTATGTTGAAGAACCCCTTGTGTAGTTCAGTTGTGGAGGGGAGTAGATCTTCACGTTGTGTTATGAGTTTAGACTCAGGAAGATTAAATGATTGCGTAATAGTTATGATTATGGAAGAATATATAGAGATATCAGTTTACGGCTAAGCAAGTGGATTATCTCTTGCGGGGTGTTCTGAGGGGTGTGTGATCCCTATGTTGGTTGTTGGGAGTCCTATTTTACTAGTGAATCATATGTAGTACAATTTGAGTTTGAATCGCTTATGATAGTGGGCTTGTCTGTTACGAGGGTGAATGCGAGATTTGTAGATGATTTGAAGTACTAAATGGTTTGTGTTGCACGAGCTTATGAATGATTTAGTTTAATCTCACTATGGTATTATGGCAGTAATAGAGCATAGGCACTGTGAGTTTTTATGTGTTATGACCTATGTCTTTGAGCTAAGTGGGGGAGTCTGCTATTGATAAGTTGATTGCACGGTTAAGTGTCATATTAGTTCCAGTTTGAGGTATACCAGCGAATCAGTTGTGGCTTACAGAGGATGAGATTGAGGACGACTCGAGTAAAGGAAATTTTGGATAAGGGTTGTGTTATGCTTTATGGGTATATGTGAAACGTTGGATGAATTAGTTGTTGTGTAAGGGATGTAGCGGGTATAGAGTGGGATATCACTCGGCAGCTTAGAAGGATGGGTTATTTCCTTAGTTTTTGCTGTACTAATGGGGCATAGGTCGTGCGGTTCGTTTGATTAGTTTAATTGAAACTTGAGTAGAGTGGATGACTCCCGAGAATGGTTTTAATGGATTCAAGATTTACATGTAATAATTGGAGATCTTCATTATATGTATTTGTCTATAACTTGGGGTTTACATTGGCGGGTGTCAAGACTTGTGGAATTTCTATATCATTATGGTTCTACATATCAGTATCAGCAAGGTGTAGGTAATGGCTTTAGATTCATAGGAAGTCCCTTCAGGTTAAGTAATTTGAATGTGGTGCTTTTGGGGATATTCAAGAGAGAATTCAGCGACTTATGAGCCTTAGACGGTGTTATTTTATGCTTGGGTCTCGGTTGGTGAGTCTAGGTTGAGGATTGCAGTATTATGGCGAGGAGAAGTATCAATTTGAAGGTACCTCAAAAGGAACTTGGATAAATAGGACAACTTGGTAGTAGGTCGGATCAGCATGGTAAGGGATATGATTAGTTCTATGGGTGCTTATGAGGTAGTGAGTTTCTACAGGTGTTTCATGGCAATGCTCTTAGGTTTTTGATGACCTGTGTAGCTTGGTTGATTCACAAGGATTTAGTCCTGACGGTTTGCTTTTGTGCAAATAGGATTCGGAGTTTCTACCATGGTTAGAGATATATATTTTCTACTGGCATGACGATCATGTGATGTATAGTGATTTTCTTCTAGATAGGGTCAGATGGTATCGATTTGTCATGTCACTAGAGTAGACGTATTGGATGAGATGAGGTCATTGGGATCTAGTATGAGTACTATCGGATTCGATTTCAACATGTTGGAAGGATAATATCGAAATTCGGCTTAGAAGTTTGCTATAGTCCTTATCGAAGGAGAGGGAACTCCATGGCTGGTTGATCAGAGGAATGGTTATGATTCTTGCATGTTTCTTTCATCAATGGCGGTATACGAAAGTGTTGGAATGAGGCTTTGTTGATGAGAGGTTTATCATCGGTATTGGGTTGTTTGAGCAGCTGCTGTGATTAGAAGTTATCGCTACGAGTATTTTAGTTATGTGGTATATCATATGATTACATCTTGGGTTACGGATATGGTTTAATATAGCTTGTTTGGACTTATACAGTGTATAGATGTGAGATTCTGATCTTCTAGATTATTTCGGAAGTTAAAATTTGGTTCTAAGGTTTATGGGTTAGGTTGGATTGCGAAATTTCAATTATATTGTGCTATCGGACCTATATGGGAAAGGGCGACGTGGGATCACCCCCGGGTATGTGCATTATGGGGACACATGGCAATTTAATAGCTTTTGGAATGACTCTACACACGTTCGAGGACGACCGTATGCTTAAGTGTGCGAGGATGTAACGACCTGACTGGTCGTTTTGAGAATTCGCACTTCGCTCGCCAGTTCTCAGGCACTACAAGCCCCGTATAATGTATTATGACTTATGTAAATTGTCGGTTTTGGTTTTCATGCTAACCGAAACAGATATGGAAGAATGATTCTCAACTTGAAGCTTTAAATTTGAAAGATTTGACAAAGTTTTGACCTTTTAGCATTCGATCTCGGATTTGGATTTTCATGATTTGATTAGCTCTGTTAGATGATTTTGGACTTGGGAGCGCATCCGGAATGTGATTTGGAGGTCCGTGGTGAAATTAGGTTTGAATTGGCGAAATATGAAATTTGGCCATTTTCGGTTGGCAATGGAAATTTTGATATCGTCGGAATGAAATTTCAGAATTTGGGGTAGGTTCGTGGTATCATTTGTGATGTGTGTGAAAAATTTGAGGTCATTCGGACGAGGTTTGAATGGTTTCGTCATCGTTTGCCGAATTTGGGAGTTTATAAGTACTTAGGCTTGAATCCAAGGGTGTTTTGGTGTTTTGATGTTGGTTCGAGTGTTGCGAAGGTTTGACTAAGTTCGTATGTTGGTATATGACTTGCTGGTATTTTTAATTGAGGTCCCAAGAGCCTCGGGATGAATTCATATGGTCGTCGGGGAGTTTGGAATTTGGAAAGTGCAACTGAAGCTGCTGTTGCTGGTGTTTTCACACCTGCGGATTAGGAACCACAGGTGCGAGCTTCATAGAAGTGGACTTGAGGCACAAGTGCGTAGAGGAACCGCAAGTGCGGCTTTGTCCCCACATCTGCGTGACCGCAGGTGTGATTAGGCAACCGCAGAAACGGAGCTTGGCTAGTTAAGGAAAATCCGCAGAAGCGGAGATTTATTCGTAGTTGCGGACCGTAGATGCGAAAATTGGTACCGCAGGTGCAGTTTTGCTGGGCAGAAAGTATAAATAGAGGGCTTCGCGTATTTTTGGTTATTCTTCACCATTTTTATCCGATTTTAGAGCTTTTGGGAGCAACTTGAAGAGGGATTCAAGGGGTATTCATTGAGGTAAGTAATTTGAGCCCTACTACTCATGTTTATGGTAATTCCCCGTGGTTTAATCATTTTATTAGTAGAAATTAGGGATGAAAGTGAAGGGATCAGGGCTTGGGAATTGGAGAGTTTGATTTGGGGATTTGAGGGGTCAAATGAGGTCGGATTTTGGTAAATATTGTATGTATGGACTCATGAGTGAAAGGACTTTCTAGTTTTGTAATTGTTGTCGGATTGCGAGACGTGGGCTCGGGGGCTAGGTTGGAGAGGATTTCGGGATTTGTGCCTAATTTGATAGTTTTTCTAGTGGAATTCATTCCATTAGCGTATATTGATGGTATTGTTATGGTTGTTAATAGATTCGGGGAGATTGGAGGCCGAGTCGAGGGGCAAGAGCATTGCAGAGTAGGGATTTGACAAGTTTGAGGTAAGTGATGATTGTAAATCTAATTCTGAGGGTATAAAACCCCGGATTTCACATCGTTTTACTACTTTGAGGTGACACACATGCTAGGTGACGGGCGTGTGGGCATGCACCGTTGGAGATTATGACTTGTTCCGTCCCGCAGCAACTATGAAGTTGCATATTTGACTGAAACTATATGATACTTTATGTTTTAGAAAGAATTTCTACAAATTGGGTTGAATGCTATATTAGGGCATTCTGCTAGAGCTGTTTGGACCCTTAAGGGACTTTTTCTCATTATCCTCTCACTATTTTGATTAAACATCTATACTCAGCCATGCTATGTTTACTGATTTCATAAATCAATCTTTATTACCCCGTTTTGATGCATATAAAATGTTATTTAGGGCTGACCGCACTGTTTTCACTGATAGGCTGAGTAGCTTGGATGTTTATCAATGAGTGAGGCCGATGGCCTGTTTTGTAAGGATATTATGGGATTGGGCTGTGTGCCGCAGTATGTTGTCTTGATCCATGATTTTGTGAGGCTGAGGGCCTGATTGATGTATGCCACAAGGTGGCTTGTTATAACGCTTGGGCTATAGGAGGCCCTCAAGAGTCTGCACACCCCCAGTGAGCATGGGTATCCTGAGTGAGTGATCTGATGTTTTGCCCGAAGGGCTGTTATTGATTCATATTGTGCCCGAGGGGTTGTTTACGAGTGATTGTGAGTTATACCCGAGGGGCTGTATATGAGTGACAGTGATGTATGCCCGAGGGTCTGTTTATGATTCATGATTTGCCCGAGGGGCTATTTATGATTTATGTTGCCCGAGCAGCTGTATACGAGTGAGTTTTTCCAGAGGTGCTGATTATGCTTACATCATTTTTACTCACTATTTCATCATTTTGTTTGAAAACTATTGAAAGATGTTTAAAATGGTTCTACCGAAACTGGATTTAAATGAGCTGAGTTGATTCTAAATCCTGATTTTAAAAGCCAGCTGTATTCTACTGAGATTTCATGATATGAACTGTATATGTTTTATTGCTCGTCACTACTGCTCAGTCTTTATTTACTTTTATTACTTACTGAGTTATCTTACTCACATTACTCCATGAACCTTGTGTGCAGATCCAGGGGGTTGCTGGACGTGCTTGTGAGTGTTGATTTCATCCGTCGCGGATCTGTTGGAGTTAGCAAGGTAGCTGCATGGCGATCGCAGGCCTGCTCTTCTCCCTCCTATCTTCATATAGATGTTATTAGCTGGTTTCTAGACTGTATTAGTCTTAGTATTATTGGACAGTTCTTAGTTGATGCTCTGACTAGTGACACCTCGATGACGGGCTTTTCTTTCTACACTTTGTTATTCAGACTTATCTCATAATGTTTTATTATTTAAATAGCTTGAAGTAATATTGAAATTGAAATATTGGGCTCTTTGGTAAAAGAGTCGGCTTTCTTAGTTCCACGATAGGCGCCACCACGACATGGTAGATTTGGGTCGTGATATAAGTTAAGTCATATAAGCCATATGAATGGACTTCAGATACATGTCAAATTTTTATGTCGTGCTAGACATATAAGATAGATAAAGAGGATTACACACACCATTGACTTTATACTTTCAAGTGTTTGAACTGCAGGTTCAAACTACATGTCTTTCATACAAAATCAATTCTACTTGAATTGTTTATCAAGACTTAGGATCCTCATATATATATTTAGAGTTATAACAGATGTAGTCGACGAATATTTTATATTGGTTCCTACCTCCTTTTTATTCCATAAAGACATAAGATAGAGATCTCTTTATTCATATTTTCAGGTACCTGAACCTCTGTTGAGATTTCTTCTAGATCACTTGCCTCCTTACTATGATCATTTAGATCATTTTCTCATCTTCTTTATCAAGAAAATCGATTTGTCTATACGCTTTAAGAGCACCATAGATTTTGTCCTTATAGGACTTATTCTAATAGAAGCATTTGCATTAAGAATATAGTTACTTTCTTTGGGTCAACAAATGCGTCTGACATGCTTTGAAATATATTGCAGTTGAATTATCTTTTTATGAACTTCAAGTTCACAATATTTTATTCGAGGATCTTGATGTATAAATGATAATTTATTTTACACAACTTTTTCTCAACTGTTTATCCTGTCTCCCTAATGTTAGAAAAACTTACTTATTTCCTCAATTTTGAAAACCCGCCTTTGTGTGTTATGGTGTTAATCAAAATATACACTACACATCAATAACAATAAGATGAGATTATTTGGTTCCTGACCCTGAACAACTTGTGAAGGGACAAAATAATATACTTTTGTGTATAACGTATATCAAACTGATATATATATATAACTTTTTTCTCATAAGCAATAGTTTAGCTATTAAGTGGAGGCACTCAATACATCATTTTGCTAAACCATGTGAAGTAATCAACTTATCAAAATGAACTGTCTTGAATAGAAATCTAAAAATTATGCTCTAAATTAAATTATTGAGCAAGTTTCCTCGTAAACACCAGGTTGTGGGTTAATAATAATCACAAATTTAACCATATCATACAGATTCATGGGATTCAATCCCAATATTAGTTGGTATATTAGTTAATAAGAACCAACAACATAAGAGATTTGTATAGAACTTTCTAGTTCTTTAGTATTTATCCATGTGAATTCTCTTTCAATTTTGCACATCATACTTAAATTAACATGGCTAAACCAATTATGCCAACTCAATAAATTATCAATATTGATAATGTCACGACCCAATTCTATTATAGGCCGTGATGGCGCCTAACACCACCGTTAAGCAAACCATCTATGAATTAACCACATGATTTCTCTTTTTAAAAGATTTTCCATGTAATTAAACTTTCCTTAAATTAAAAAGATTTAAGAAATAACATATTTAAAATAAATAACACGAAAGAAACGCAATCAAAATCATGGAATAAAAACCAAAATCATGAGTCTACTAGTGTGTGTGCTAAGGCCTGGTGTGAAAAGAGTATGGGCTACTAGTAGAATATACAAAAGATCACTACTCTACTGTCTGAAATGAAATAGACAAAACAATAGCAAAAGAGAAACTCCGACTGCTACAGAACGGTTCGGAAGGTAGCTCACCGTGTAGTCTCGTAACCGGAATCAAGCGTGCATGCCAGACTGATACCCAGATGCACCTTCCTCAGATCCTGCATATTTAATTGCAGAAGTACAGTGTGAGTATATAAATAACATGTACCCAGTAAGCATCCAGTCTAACCTCGAAGAAGTAGTGACGAGGGATTGACTTTGACACTTACTATGGGCTAACAATAATATGTCAAAATTATCATTAAGCATGGATTACATGAATAATACTGAAAAATCAATAACATGAAATAGTAAATAACCGTTTCACAATTATTAAGTCCCGAATTTATTTTTCACCATTTACCAATTTATATCCCAAGCCAATGAAGCAATATTAATTATAATTGGTGCCAAATATTTATCATGCACAAATTATGCCGAGGTCGTACGAACCAATCCAATATAAGAACATTTAAATTGTGCATTGCCGAAGGTCGAACGATACGAACCATAGATGCGTCTATTTGCTACCGAGGTGTTCGGTCTGCTCCACAAATAGAAAATATTTCAAAGAAACACAAATTCTCAATAACAGTCAAGTGTCCCGTTCACAAATTAAAATAAGTGAAATTTAATCTTTACAATTATTTTATCAAATTTTAATATGACCTAAGCAATTAAGTTATCAAGTAGGGGCAAACAATTCAAGTATAGCATGATATAAGTCCTAGACTACCCGGACAATGGAATAATTAGTAGCTACATACGGACTCTCGTCATCGCATGCGTACGTAGCCCCCATTAATAGGAGCACATATTAACTAATTCACCTGTGGAGTTAATTTCCCCTTATAAGGTTAGAAAAGAGACTTACCTCGTCTTCAAGCCTACTTTCCGGTCCAAGATTGTGCTCAAACCCTCAATTCGGTGCCAAACGACTCGAAACTAGTCAAATATTATATAAAATAATCAATACATGTTCAAAAATTCATATCCTAACTATTAAAGTGATTTCCCAAGCCTATTTGATGAATCCCAAAAATTCACCCGCGGGCCCATGTGCCTAGATTCCAAAAATTTTTGAAGAAAGTTATTACCCATAACCTCTTGAACTTAAATAAATGATTTTTACTAATTTCCATAACCAATTTCGTGGTCAAATCCCATTTTTAACCAAAACCTTTTTTTATCTAAACCCTTGATTTCACAAATTTTTACATGTTAATCTACTCATAATCTATGTATTTAACTCATGTTGTGTAGAAATTACTTACCTCAAAGTACTAGGTAAAAAACCTCTTCCAAAAGTTCCAAAAATTGCCCAAGAGATGAGGGAAAATGAGCTAAATGGTCTAAGTCCCGCATTTAATAAGGTTGTGCACATATCGTAGATGTCGCATTTGTGACACCTAGTTTGCAAATGCGACAAATTTATCGCAAATGCGAATCTGGGCTCCCACTGCAAAGGTTGCAAATGTGACCAAAGAGTCGCAAATGCGAACACTTTCAAGGTCTCAAATACGACCAAAGAGTCGCAAATGCGAACACTGCCCAACTTAGTGTCACGACCCGGATTTCCACCCTCGGGAG
Source organism: Nicotiana glauca (assembly GCA_026770625.1). Classification (NCBI taxonomy): domain Eukaryota; kingdom Viridiplantae; phylum Streptophyta; class Magnoliopsida; order Solanales; family Solanaceae; genus Nicotiana; species Nicotiana glauca. The sequence goes on from MU774822.1 coordinate 273,783, forward strand.
TCATGATGGCGCCTACTGATACGAGCTAGGCAATCCAATTAATTGCACAATTTACCTTTTTAATCATTTTATATTCATTAACAATTTCGAAATAATAACTTTTAAACAGTGGAATTTAACATAAGCGGAAGAAAGAAACTATAAGCTATCTGGATATGAATGTCTAATACAAGTATTTGAGACTTGACTACCCAGAAATGTTGTCACAGTCTCATAATAGGTCTAGGAGTACAACAAATAAAGGTCTGAAAGAATTAAACACAACACTGTCTCTGGAAATACATGTAAGAAACAGTAAAGTAGATAGAAGGAGACGCTAAGGCTTGCAGATGCCTGCAGGACTACCTCGGGTCGCCTGATGACCAAGAATCAGCAATCTCACTGCGGTCCAAAGTCAACAACACTGGGGTCTACACAAAAGAGTGTAGAGTGTAGTATCAGTACAACGGACCCCATGTGCTGGTAAGTGTCTAGCCTAACCTTGGCGAAGTAGTGACGAGGCTAGGACAAGACCACCAATTAAACCTGTACAGTTATATAATGTACAACGAAAAGTAAAGCAAGAATAAACAAGTAATGATGGGAGGGGGAATCATGCTTCGGGGAATAACAGGTAAGAACAGAATATCAAAAGAACTATGAAGGAATCGAATCCAACCACTAACAAGAATAAGGAAAACAAAGGTAGATTCTTGTCACAACCCTAGTTCACCAATTGTGAACATGTCCTGATGGCACCTAGTCTTCACGACCAGGTAAGCCTAACACATTGCGGAACTCAACAATTTTTTCAAAAAGTAATAACGAAATGCTAAATAAACAGAGAGAAATGTATATATGGCCGCATGGCACATACACTTTAGCATAATAAAGTCAAGAACAACTCCCAAAACCCGGAATCTCACGGGCAACCAGGTTAAGAGTAATACATAACACTGCTCTAATCATCTGGAAAGTTTATAACAGGGAAGGACAAAATAGCATCTAACTAACTATAGGGTTGAGTGAGAGTGAGACTCTTCGGTCTGCAGATGCGGCAGATATACCTCAAATCTCCATAATGCTCCCTGCAGCTACTGATAGTGCGCCTATGTAGAGGTACCTGGATCTGCACAAGAAAAACATGCGTAGAAGAGGCGTGAGTACACCACAACGGTACTCAATAAGTGCCAAGTCTAACCTCAGTCGGTTAGTGACGAGGAAGGTCAGGCCCTACTGAGAATAACATAATAATTTAAAGTTACAATATATGAACAGATAAGCTAATAGAGACAATAGCAATTTAAGACGTAAGCTACAAGTCAACTATAACTAAGTGAAGCAAGGAATTAACAAGTAAAAGTACAACTTAGTGTCAAAGTGCCATGAGGATCTCCCATGATACCGTCCTGTAGTCCTTTTCTCAAGTGTCTCAGTGGATCTCCCGGGATACCGTCCCGTAGTCCAACTTTCAATGTGCAGGGGGATCTACCGGGAATCGAACCTGTTGTCCCAAAATAAACAAATAGGGGGGGGGGGGGGGGGGAGGAGCTACCGGAATCCCACATCCGTAGTCCCAATTTATATGCGCAACCACAACCAAGGGTGTACAGGAAATTCAGATACGAAACACCAACAGTTAGATAAAACTACCCTAGCATGCTTCAAGTAGTATGATTTGGGCAAATAGGCAATTAAGCAGTTAATTCTGACTAATCATGCTCTTCTAACTAACACATGTGAAACTTGGATTTATATCAAACAAGTAAGCGAGAAAACACAGTTTAAATAATTCAAGTAAAGTGAGTTTTCAACAATTAGCTCAAGCGCACGCTCGTCACCTCGTGCACAAGGCATTGAAATCAACTATTACGAAGTCCTAAGGGGAGAGGTCCCCCACACAAGGTTAGGCAAGCCACTTACCTCGAACCGGTACAAATCAACTATGAAACAATTCCCTTGCCACGAGTATCCGACTCCGAATGGCTCAAATCTATTCAATTCAATTTCATAATGTAAATAACATCGCAAGTAACAAATTCTACTATTCAAATTAGAGCTAAGGCGCAAAAATAAGTAAAATGGACAAAACGCCCATCAGGCCAACGACTCGGAATCAAATAATTTTCACATTTTCAGAACCCTCATACTCTCACGAGTCTAACCATATAAAAATCTACCAAATCGGAGGTCAAATGCCCACTCAAAATCAAACAATTAAATCTAAGAAGTTTCACCCATTTTTCCCAATTTTAGACCTTGAATTCGAATTTTAATGGCGGATTCAACTAGATATTGATGAAATATAACTAGAAAGGGTCAAAGCAACGTTACCCAATGATCTTCTCTTCAAAAGCCACTAAAAATCGCCTTCTCCCGAGCTCTTAATTGATTTTCCAACTTTTGAAATAAACCCTCGGATTTTTCTATATCTGAACAGCCGATTCCGCTTTTGCGGCCCAGGGATCGCTTCTGCGGTCCCGCTTTTGTGGAAGAACCAACCGCTTCTACGGTTTCACTTAAAGGACCTGAGTCCGTTCCTGCGGACAAATAATTGCTTTTGCGATGCCTCTTATGTGAAATGAGACCGCTTCTGTGGTTTCCTAAGGAATGGCCAAAATCGCTTCGGCGATGAAGATGTCGCTTATGCGGCACCACTTCTGCGGTTCCTAAGCCGCAGAAGCGGAAATACCAGAAGAATTAAAAAACCAGCTACTGCACACTTTAGAAATTCAACTTGTCGACCCTCCGAAATCATCCCGAGGCCCCCGAGACCTCAACCAAAAGCACCAATAACACCTAATACCTTATTCAAACCTGCACCAATATTTAAAACATATAAAACAATGCCAAAAACTCGATTAAATCACCGATTCAAGCCTAAGAACTTCAAGTTCGTCCAAAACACTCTTTCGATCCAAAACCTAACCAACACTCGTCCGATTGACATGAAATTTTGCACGCACGTCCCAAATGACATGACGGTGCTAAAGAAACTTCCGGAATCCCGTTCTGACCCTCGAATAAAAAATTCACTATCGAATCGAAAACCTCCAAATTCTATCTTTCGGCATTTCTAGCCTAAATGAGCTACAGACATCCAAAATACATTCCGAACATGCTCTCAACCCCGAAATCACCTAATAGAGCTAACGGAACCATCAAATTTCCATTCCGAGGTTGTCTTCACACTGTTCCGATTACAGAACACTTTCCAACACTTAAGCTCTCATTTAGGGACTAAGTGTCCCAAAACACTCCGAATACTAACATCGAGCGTCCTGGCAAACCAAAATAGCAGAAATGAGCTTAGGGGAAGCAGTTAATGGGGGAACGGGGCATAAATTCCAAAAACGACCGGCCGGGTCGTCATATCCTCCTACACTTAAACATTCGTTCGTCCTCGAATGAGCATAAAGAACATACCTAAAGTAGCAAACAGATGAGGGTATCGGATGCGCATATCCCGCTCGGTCTCCCAAGTCGCCTCCTTGACCGGCTGACCCCACCACTGAACCTTTACTGAAGCTATATCCTTTGACCTGAGCTTTCGGACCTGCCTGTCCAATATTGCCACTAGCTCCTCAACATAGGACAAGTCGTTGTCCAACTGGACTGAAGTGAACGCCAACACGTGAGACGGATCACCGTGATACCTCCGAAGCACCGAGACATGAAATACCGGATGAACCCCAACCAAACTGGGAGGTAAGGAAAGCTCGTAGGCAACTTCCCCAACTCGCCTCAAAATCTCAAAAGGGCCAATAAACCTCGGACTCAACTTTCCTTTCTTCCCAAACCTCATGACGCCTTTCATAGGCGAGACCCGAAGCAGAACCGTACGAAGTCTGTCTTGAATCACCTAAAGCTTCTCTACCGCATCCTGGACCAAATCAGTGCCCAATAGCCTGGACTCACCCGACTCAAACCAACCCACCGGAGATATGCATCTCCTACCATAAGTCCTCATACGTCACAATCTGAATGCTAGACTGATTACTGTTGTTGTAAGCAAACTCAGCCAATGGCAATAACTGATCCCAAGACCCTCTAAACTCAATCACGCACACACGGAGGATATCCTCAATAATCTGAATGGTGCGATCGGACTGTCAATCCATCTGAGGGTGAAAAGCTATACTCATAGTCACCTGGGTACCCAACTTCTGCTGGACGACTCTCCAGAACCGTGATGTAAATACTGAACCCCTGTTTGAGATGATAGAAACTGGAATGCCGTGCAGACGGACAATCTCTCTGATGTAAATCCTTGCTAACCGCTCCGCTGAGTAAGTAGTACACACTGGAATGAAATGAGCGAACTTGGTCAGCCGATCCACAACAACCCAAATAGAATCAAATTTCTTCGCTGTTAGAGGGAGACCAGCTACAAAGTCCATAGTGATCTTCTCCCATTTCCACTCCGGAATCTCCATATGCTGGAGTAAACCTCCTGGTCTCTGGTGCTCAGCCTTCACCTGCTGACAGTTGAGGCATCTAGCTACAAAATTCGCTATGTCCTTCTTTATCCGCCTCCAGCAGTAATGTTGCCTCAAATCCTGATACATCTTCGCGACACCCGGATGGATGGAGTACCGCGAGCTATGGGCTCTGTCAATATCAACTCCCGAATATCATCAGCATCGGGTACACAGATCCGACCCTACATCCTCAATACCCCATCATCTCCAATAGTCACATCCCTAGCATTGCCATGCTGAACTGTGTCCCTGTGGACAAGCAAGTGAAGGTCATCATACTGCCGCTCCCTGATACGATCGAACAATGAAGACCGAGAAACAACACATGCTAGAATCCGACTAGGCTCCGAAAGGTCCAATCTCACGAACTGACTGGCTAAGGCCTGGACATCCATCGCCATGGGCCTCTCTGAAGCTGGTAAATATGCCAAACACTCCGCCCGGTGACTCAAGGCATCGTCTACCACATTGGCCTTGCTCGGTTGATAAAGAATAGTAATATCATAATCTTTCAGTAGCTCCAACTCTCTCCTCTGGCGCAAGTTCAGTTCTTTCTGCATGAACAAGTGTTGTAAACTCCGATGATCCGTTTAAATCTCACAGGACACGCCGTACAAATAATGATGCCAGATCTTCAAGGCATGAACAATAGCAGCTAACTCAAGGTCATGGACAGGGTAGTTCTTTTCATGTATCTTCAGCTGTCTGGGCGCGTAGGCTATCATCCTGCATCAACACCGCTCCAAGTCCGACTCGTGAGGTATCATAATAAACTGTATAGTACCCTGAACCAGTAGGCAATATCAGAATTAGGGTTGAAGTCAAGGCTGTCTTGAGCTTCTGAAAGCTCGCCTCACACTCATTTGTCCATTGAAAGGGAACACCCTTCTTGGTCAATCTAGTCATAGGGGCTGCAATCGATGAGAACCCCTCCACAAAACGATGGTAATAACCCTCCAGGCCAAGGAAACTGTGGATCTCTGTAGCCGAGGAGGGCCTGGGCCAACTCTGCACGGCCCTCACTTTCTTTGGATCCACCGAATGCCCTCACTACATACTACATGGCCTAGGAATGCCATAGAATTCAACCAAAACTCACATTTTGAGAACTTTGCATATAATTTCTTCTCTCTCAGGGTCTGAAGCACAGTCCTCAGGTACTGCTCATGATCTTCCCGACTCTGGGAGTATACAAGAATATCATCTATGAAAGCAATAACGAATGAGTCGAGATAGGGCCTGAATACACTATGCATCAAATGCATAAAAGCTGCTGGGGCGTTGGTCAGCCCAAATGACATAACATGGAACTCGTAATGACCATACTGAGTCCTGAAAGCAGTCTTTGGGATATCGGGCTCCCGAATCTTCAATTGGTGATAACCTGAGCACAAATCAATCTTAGAAAACACTTGTGCACCCTGAAGCTGGTCAAATAGATCATCGATATGAGGCAAAGGATATTGGCTCTTCACTGTAACCTTGTTGAACTGACGATAATTGATACACATGCGCATAGAACCATCATTTTTCTTCACAAACAAGATAGGAGCACCCCACGGGGAAACACTGGGTCGAATAAAACCCTTATTAAGCAATTCCTGTAACTGATCCTTCAACTCCTTCAAATCATGAGGATCCATACGGTAAGGAGGAATGGATATGGGCTGAGTGTCTGACAACAAATCAATACCAAAATCAATGTCCCATCGGGCGGCATGCCCGGAAGATCAGATGGAAACATATCGGGATAATCTCGTACCACTGGGACAGAATCAACAGAAGGGGTATCAACATTGACATCTCTCACATAAGCTAAATATGGGGCACACCCCTTCTCAACCATACGTTGAGCTTTAAGAAAAGATATAACTCGACTGGGAGTGTGATCAAAATTACCACTCCACTTAATACACGGAACACTTGGCATAGCCAACATTACCGTCTTAGCGTGACAATCAAGAATAGCATACTGGGGCGACAACCAGTCCATGCCCAAGATAATATCAAAATCAACCATATTGAGTAATAAAAGATCTTCCCTGGTCTCAAAACCATGAATAGTAACCAAACATGACCAATAAATGCGGTCCACAACAAGAGAATCTCCCACGGGAGTAGAAACATAAACAGGAGAGCTCAATGACTTTCGGGCTATACCCAAATGCGGGGCAAAATAAGATGACACATAAGAATAGGTAGATCCTGGATCGAATAGAATCAATGCCTCTCTATGACTAACCAATATAATACCTGTGATAACTGAATTGGAGGCAATAGCCTTGGCACGAGCAGGAAGATCATAATATCTGGCTCGGCCCCTCCCTCGAGGACGACCTCTATCTCCCTGATCTCCGCCCTGGGCTGGCTGGGCAGGTCGGGTGGCAGCTGGAGCTGGAACGATAGCCTGTGTACCCTATGGAGCATGCTAAGGTTATGGAGTCTGAGAAGGCGCACCCCTCCCAAGTCTGGGGCAATCCCTAACCATGTGGCGTGAGTTACCGCACTCAAAATAAGCTCTGGGAGGGTGCGGTGGCTGTGACTAACTAGGTCCACCCCTGCTGGACTGTCCTCTAGAGGCACCCCGCGCAGGAGGCATGCTAGAAACCGGAGGTGCATAGTAAGGCTCCTGTGATCAGGGAGGAGCTGGAGTACTACTGGATGAAGGAAGAGTTGAATGAACTGGGTGACCCATATAGCCCCTACCATGATGCCCTGCTGCTGGGGTACGGGTACCAGAGTTGTGACCCGACTCTCAAGACCTCTTGGCCTCTCTCTCCTCTCGCTCTCTCGCGTGCATACCCTCGATCCGCCTAGCAATGCTCACTACCTACTGATAAGGAATGTCCATCTCCAACTCTCGATCCATGCTAGATCTGATAGATGGAATAAGACCCTCAATTAACCGGCGAACCCTCTCGCGGACAGTAGCAACCAAGGTCGGTGCATGTCTGGCCAACTTAGTATAACGGATGGCATACTCGGAAACGGTCATAGTGTCCTAGCGCAAATGCTCAAACTCCGCACGCCATGCATCCCTGAGGCTCTGGGGAACAAACTCCCTCTGAAACATATCTGAAAACTCAATCCAAGTCAGGGAGGCAGCCTCGTCCGGACTATCTAACTCAAAGGCATGCCACCAATCATAGGCGGCTCCCCGAAGCTGGAAAGTTGCGAAAGAAACCCCGCTCAAGGCAGTAATACGCATAGTGTGAAAGATGCAGTGACAATCCTCCAGAAACCCTAAAGCATCATCCGTAGCTAATCCACTAAAAACCGGAGGGTCATACTTCTTGAACCTCTCCAGTCTCCGCTGCTTATCCTCGGAAGCAGGTGCCCCATCCTCGGGCTGAACTGGTATTGTAGGCTGGACAGGGATGATATCTGGAACCTGCTCCATATGCACTCTCTGTTCAGGAGTGCGGATTGTGGGTGTGTCAGGTGCCTGAGCCCCAACTAGCGGTACCTCGGCGGCAGCTCGCGCAGGTGTTCTAGCTGCACCACGTGCGTGTCCACGACCTCTGCCCGGCCCCTGCCTCTAGCGGCTGCAGGAGGGGGTGTGGGTGCCTGATCGTCCTGGGTAGTACGTATCCTCACCATCTATGAGAGAATAGAAGACATAAGTTTAGAGTCGATGTCAAAAATATAGCACGACAAGGAATTCAATGAAGTGAATATTTTTCCCAAACAGTTACATAGCCTCCCGTAGATAAGTACAGACGTCTCCGCACCGATCAGCGAGACTCTAATAAACCTGCCTATGTTCTGTGACTCCTATGAACCTAGAGCTCTGATACCAACTTGTCACGACCCTAGTTCACCGATTGTGAACAGGTCATGATGGCACCTAGTCTTCAAGACCAGGTAAGCCTAACACATTGCGGAACCTAACAACTGTTTCAAAAAGTAACAATGAAATGCTAAATAAATAGACAGAAATGTATATATGGCCGTGTGGCACATAAAATTTAGCATAATAAAGTCAAGAACAACTCCCAAAACCATAAATCTCACAGGCAACACAGGCTAAGAGTAATACATAACACTGCTCTAATCATCCGAAAAGTCTATAATAAGGAAGGACATAATAGCATCTAACTAACTATAGGGTAGAGTGAGAGGGAGACTCTTCGGTCTGTGGACGCGACAGATATACATCAAGTCTCCGTAATTCTCCTTGCAGCTATTGATAGTGCGCCTGCGTAGAGGTACCTAGATCTGCACATGAAAAACATGCGCAGAAGAGGCGTGAGTACACCACAGCGGTACTCAGTAAGTGCCAAGCCTAACCTCGGTTGGGTAGTTATGAGGAAGGTTGGGCCCTACTGAGAATAACAAAATAATTTAAAGTTACAATATATGAATAGATAAGCTAATAGAGACAACAGCAATTTAAGACAGAAGCTACAAGTCAACTACAATTAAGTAAAGCAAGGAATTAACAAGTAAAAATACAACTTAGTGTCAAAGTGCCATGAGGATCTCCCAGGATACCGTTCTGTAGTCCTTTTCTCAACTGTCTTAGTGGATCTCCCGGGATACCGTCCCGTAGTCCATCATATCTGTTTATCCGAAGGATCTCCCGGGATAACGTCCTGAAGTCCAACTTTAATTGTGCATGGGGATCTACCGGGAATCGAACCCGTACTCCCAAAATAAAAAAATAAGGGGGGTGGGAGCTACCGGAATCCCACATCCGTAGAACCAATTCAAATGTGCAACCACAACCAAGGGTGTACAAGAAATTCAGATACGAAACACCAACAATTAGATAAAACTAGCCTAGCATGCTTCAAGTAGTACGATTTGGGCAAATAGGCAATTAAGCAGTTAGTTCTGACTAACCAGGCTCTTCTAACAAACACATGTTAAACTTGCATTTATATCAGATAAGTAAGCAAGAAAACACAGTCTAAATAATTCAAGTAAAGTGAGTTTTCAACAATTAGCTCAAGCGCACGCTCCTCACCTCGCGCACAAGGCATTTAAATCAACAATTACGAAGTCCTAAGGGGACAGGTCCCCTACACAAGGTTAGGCAAGCCATTTACCTCGAACCGGTACAAATCAACTTTGAAACAATGCCCTGCCACAAGTATCCGACTCCGAATGGCCCAAATCTATTCAATTCAATTTCATAATGCAAATAACATCGCTAGTAACAAATTCTACTATTAAATTTAGAGCTAAGGCGCGAAAATAAGTAAAATAACCAAAACGTCCCTTAGGTAAACGGCTCGGAATCGAATAATTTTTACATTTTCAGAACCCTCGTACTCTCACGAGTCTAACCATACAAAAATCTCCTGAATCGGAGGTCAAATGCCCACTCAAAATCAAACAATTAAGTCTAAGAAGTTTCACCTATTTTTCCCAATTTTAGACCTTGAATTCGAATTTTAATGGCGGATTCAACTAGATATTTATGAAATATAACTAGAAAGGGTCAAAGCAACGTTGCCCAATGATCATCTCTTCAAACCCACTAAAAATCTCCTTCTCCCGAGCTCTCAATTGATTTTCCAACTTTTGAAATAAACCCTCGGATTTTTCTATATCTGAACAGTCGATTCCGCTTTTGCGGCCCAGGGACCGCTTCTGTAGCCCCGCTTTTGCGGAAGAACCAACCGCTTCTGTGGTTTCACTTAAAGGACCCGAGTCCGTTCCTGCGGACAAATAACCAATTTTGCGGTGCCGCTTATGCGAAAATGAGAACGCTTCTGCGGTTTCCTGAGGAATGGACAAAATCACTTCTACGATGAATGTCACTTATGAGGCGCCGCTTCTGCGGTTTACAAGCCGCAGAAGCGGAAATACCAGAAGAATTAAAAAACCAGCTGCTGCACACTTTAGAAATTCAACCCGTCGACCCTCCGAAATCATCCCGAGGCCCCCGAGACCTCAACCAAAAGCACCAATAACACCTAATACCTTATTCAAACCTGCACCAATCTTTAAAACATATAAAACAACGCCGAAAACCCGATTAAATCATAGATTCAAGCCTAAGAACTTTAAGTTCGTCCAAAACATGCTTTCGATCCAAAACCTAACCAACACTCGTCTGATTGACCTGAAATTTTGCACGCATGTCCAAAATGACATGACGGTGCTACAAAAACTTCCAGAATCACGTTCCGACCCTCGAATCAAAAATTCACTATCGGACCGTAAACCTCCAAATTCTAACTTTTGGCATTTCTAGCCTAAATGAGCTACGGACATCCAAAATACATTCCGAACATGTTCCCAACCCCGAAATCACCTAACGGAGCTAAATTTCCCAAATGACTCGAATCCTAACACCGAACGTCCCGGAAAACCAAAATAGCATAAATGAACTTAGGGGAAGCCTTTAATGGGGGAACGAGGCATACATTCCAAAAACGACCGGTCGTGTCGTCAAAATTCCACTTTCTTTTCACATCTTGTGGTAGGCGTACCACCTGCTCCCAAATTATTATATCTTGTGCGAGGCGTACCACCCGCTCACATTTAAATATATCTTATTGTTGCGGCATGGAGCCCCATCCATATCATTTATTATTGTTGCGGCGTGCAACCCAATCCATATATAATATTGTTGCAGCGTGCAACCCGATCCATATATAATATTGTTGCGGCATGCAACCCGATCCATATATAATATTTAAAATTATAACGAGAGTCCCAACAAGGGATTAATAAGGTCTACACTATCGCGGCAAGGGATTCGACAACATAAGTAAATACGTCCCGGCAAGAGGGAAACAACTATAACCAAACTTAACATCCAACAACCTCAGTATTAATCAAAATCGTTACCACACATAACTACCTCAGCTACAACCAAACTTGTTACAACACCTAACTACCTCAGCTACAACAAAACTTGTTACAACACCTAACTACCTCAGCTATAACCAAAATTGTTATAACACCTAACTACCTCAGCTATAACCATAATCCCTACCCAACATAAAGAATCATCAACCTAAGCATCCGTAATATCAACTAAGAACACAATGCAAGGGAACCACAACTCAACAATAGCCCGGCAAGGGTGTAAGTTAATAATCTCTTCTCTTTCTCACTTTTACTTCACAACTCACTTCACAACTCGAGCCAATACACTAGAGTTTCAATTATCACTTATACTTTCACAATTTGTTATACAACTGGAGCCAACGCTCCTTAATGTTCATAGGTCACAATTCTTTCCACAACTTTACACAACAAAATAGAAATCTTCACCAAGGCATGAATAATACAACGAAATCATGAAATCACAATATAAGACTCGCGGTAATGCTTGACACCAATGTATAGATACTCGTCATCATGCCTATACGTCGTACTAGACAAGAAGCAAATAGCAAATAGGACACAACTCCTAATCCCTCAGGCTAAGGTTGAACCAAACACTTACCTCAAACTTCCACGGCCAGCTCAAGCCTCAAACTCCGCTTTTCCCTTTTGAATTTAGCTCCAAATCAATTGTATCTATACATAATTGAATTAATAAAGTCAATAAGTGCTAAAAAAATCCACTTCCAATACTTAATTATAGCTTTATAATCATTCCTCCCAAAAATTCAAAAATCGACCCCGGGCCCGCTTGGTCAAAATACGAGGTTCGATCCAAAATCCGATCACCCATTCACCCACGAGCCCGAATATATAATTAGTTCCAAAATTTGACCCCAAAACGAGGTCTATATCATAATTAATCAAAAAGCCCTAACTCTACCCAAATCCATAATTTTCTACCTTTAAATTCATGTTTTAGGACTAGAAATCTAATGGGTGTTGATAAAAATGGAAGAAAACGAGTTAAAAATTACTTAACCAAGAGATTATGGTGAAGAATTGCTTCAAAAATTGTCTAAGAGCTTTGGAGAAGAAGGGGTTTATGAATTTTTTTGAAATTCCTGCAATGCTACTGTTTTGGATCTTTTAAAATAACTGTGCAAAAATACTCATCACGTTCGCGACAGGCCCATCGCGTTCGCGATAAGTCAGGCATGTTGGACCATCGCGTTCGCAGTGCTTTGGCTCCTCAAGACTACACGTTCGCGTGCCAGTGGCCGTGTTCGCGATGAACAAAAAGTTGACCCCTCCCCAGAACCTTACGCGTTCGCGAGTGGAGAGATGCATTCGCGAAGGGTCTCCCCCCTCAGCTTCGCATTCGCGTCTCAACCTTCGCATTCGCGAAGAATAAATTGGGCACCTGGGATTTTGCCTTACGCGTTCACGAGTGGGTCCACGCGAACGCGAAGGGTAAAATCCCTAGGCACTATAGCAGAAATCTGCAACTTTTCTCAAGTTCAAAACTTCCCGAAACACATCCAAAACACGTACGACCCTTCGGGGCTCCTAACCAAACACACGTACTAACTTAAAAACATAATATAAACTTATTTGTGAGATCAAATCGCCAAAATAACCTCAATAAAAACAAATTAAACCTCAAAATCAAAGCATTTTTCTCCAACTTCATAAAACATCAACTTAGCAATTTAGGTCCGAATCACGTCAAATGATATCCATTTTTCCAAAAATTTCACAAAAACATCTTAAATCATATATAAAACCTGTACTGGGCGTCAGAACCAAAATACGGGCCCGATACTAACATGTTCTAATCAAATTTCACTTCAAATTTCCTTGAACAATTTTAGAAAACAATTTCCTTTAAAAATTCATTTCTCGGTCCTGGGACCTCGGAATTCGATTCCGGGCATACGCCCAAGTCCAATATTTTCCTACGGACCCTTCGGGACCGTCAAATTATGGATCTGGGTCCATTTACCCAAAATATTGACCTAAGTCAAATTTATTCATTTTACAGTCAAAACTTATCATTTTTCACAAATTTTCATATTTAAGCTTTCCGGCTATGCGCTCTAAATGCACACACAAATCGAGGTGGTGATAAATGAGATTTTCAAAGCCTCAGAACACAAAATTCTATTTAAAAGCAAGTGATGACCTTTTGGGTCATCACATTCTCCACCTCTAAAACAACCGTTCGTCCTCGAAAGAACATAAGATGGAAGTACCTGAGTCGGGGAAAAGATGGGTATAACGACTCTGCATATAGGACTCGGACTCCCAGGTCGATGCGTCAGGAGGCTGACCTCTCCACTGAAGACAAACAGAAGGAAAACTATTCGACCTCAACAGACGAACTTGCCGGTCTAGAATAGCCACCGGCACCTCCTCACAAGACAAGTCCTTGTCCAACTGGACAATGCTGAAATCTAACACGTGGAATGGATCACCGCGATATTTCCGAAGCATGGACACATGAAATACTGGATGCGCGACTGATAAGCTTTGCGGCAATGCAAGTCAAAAAGCCACCTCTCCCACTCGAACAAGAATCTCAAATGGGCCAATAAACCTAAGGCTAAGCTTGCCCTTCTTCCCAAATATCATCACGCCCTTCATAGGCGACACTCGGAGCAATACCCACTCACCGACCATGAATGCCAAATCACGAACATTGCGGTCTGCATAACTCTTTTGCTTGGACTGAGCTGTACGAAGCCTATCCTGAATAATCCTGACCTTGTCCAAGGCCTCCTAAACCAGATCTGTACCTACAAACTGAGCCTCTCCCGACTTAAACCATCCAACCAGAGAACGACATCACCTACCATATAAAGCCTTATAAGGAGCCATCTGGATATTTGACTGGTAACTGTTGTTGTAGGCAAACTCAGTAAAGGCAAGAACTGATCCCATGAGCCTCCAAAGTTAATGATATAAGCTCGAAGAATATCCCCCAAAATCTGAATAGTCCGCTCGGACTGGCCATCCGTTTGAGGATGAAATGCGGTACTCAACACAACTCACTTGCCCAAAACTCCAGAAACGCGAAGTAAACTGCATACCTCTGTATAAAATGATAGTCACAGGCACACCATGAAGACCAACAATCTCTCGGATATAGATCTCAGCTAACCTCTCGGATGAATAGGAGACTGCCACATGAATGAAATGCGCTGACTTGGTCAACCTATCAATAATGACCCATACTACGTCGAACTCCCTCCGAGTATGTGGGAGTCCAACAACAAAATCCATAGTGATCCACTCCCACTTCCACTCGGGAAGCTCAATCCTCTAAAATAAACCACCATGCCTCTGATGCTCATACTTAACCTACTGACAATTCAAACACTGAGCCACATATGAAACGATATCCTTCTTCATTTTCCCCCACCAATAAAGCTACTGCAAATCATGATACATCTTAGCAGTGCCCAAATGAATAGAGTACTGGGAGCTATGGGCCTCTTCTAAAATCAACTCTCGGATCCTATCCACATTAGGCACACAAACTCGACCCTGCAATCTCAAAACTCCATCATCATCTATGGTAACTTGCTTGGCACCTCCATGCTGCACCGTGTCTCTAAGGACGCACAAATAGGGATCATCATAATGCCAATCTCGGATACGCTCCAATAATGAAGAATGAGCGACTGTGCAACCTAGCACACAGCTCTGCTCAGAAACATCCAACCTCAGGAACTGATTGGCCAAAGCCTGAACATCCAAAGCAAGCGGTTTCTCACAGATCGGAATATAAGCTAGACTGCCTATACTGTCTGACTTCCTACTCAAAGCATCGGCCACCACATTGGCCTTTCCCGTATGATATAAGATGGTGATATCATAGTCTTTCAATATCTCCAACCACCTCTTCTGCCTCAAATTCAACTCCTTTTGCTTGAACAAATACTGAAGACTCTTGTGATCTATGAAAACCTCACATGCCACGGCATACAGATAATGCCTCCAGATCTTCAACGTGTGAAAGATGGAGGCTAACTCCAAATCATGGACCAGATAGTTCTTCTCATGAATATTCCACTACTGCGAATCATAGGAAATGACCTTGCCATCCTGCGTCAATAATGCACCTAGTCCAATGTGAGATGCATCATAATAGACTATATAAGGCCCTGAACCTGAGGTCAAAACCAACACCGGTGCTGTAGTCAGGGCTGTCTTGAGCTCTTGAAAGCTCGCCGCACACTCATCCGACCATCTGAACTGGGCAACCTTCTGGGTCAACCTGGTCATTGGGGCTGCGATAGATGAGAACCCCTCAACAAACCGATGATAGTAGACCGCCAGTCCCAAGAAACTCTGAATCTCTATAGCTGATGCTGGTTTAGGCTAGTTCTTGACTGCCTCAATCTTCTTCGGATCAACCTGAATACCCTCTGCTGATACAACATGACTCGGGAATGCAACTGAACTCAACCAGAACTCATACTTCGAGAACTTAACATTTAACTAACTATCCCTCTGAGTCTGAAGAAGCACTCTAAGATACAGCTCGTGCTCCTCCTGGCTGCAAGAATAAATCAAAATATCCTCAATGGAGACTATCATGAACGGATCTAAATAAGGCCTGAACACTCAGCTCATCAAATCCATAAAAGCTGCTAGGGCATTTGTCAACCCATATGACATAACCAAGAACTCATAATGCCCGTACCGAGTGCGAAAAGTTGTCTTAGGGACATCGGATGCCCTAATCCTCAACTGATGGTTGCCATATCTCAAGTCAATCTTCGAAATTACCTTGGCACCCTAAAGCTAATCAAACAAATCATCAATCCTCGGCAATGGATACTTATTCTTGATTGTAACCTTATTCAACGGTCGGTAATCTATACACATCCTCATCGATCTATCCTTCTTCTTAACAAACAACACTGGCGCACCCTAAGGCAAAACACTCGGCCTTATGAAACCCTTCTCAAGAAAGTCTTGCAACTACTCCTTCAACTCTTTCAACTCAAGCGGGGCCATACGATATGGCGAGATATAAATGGGCTGAATGCTCAGAGCCAAATCAATGCAAAAGTCAAAATCCCTGCCGGGTATGCTGCCGGGTAGCATACCCGCCAGGTCTAAAAGGAATACCTTAGGAAACTCATGAACAACGGGCACATAATCAATAGAGGGAACCTCAGCACTAGAATCACGAACATATACCAAATAGATCAAACACCCCTTCTCGACCATACGCCGAGCCTTCATATAAGAGATCACACTACGGGTAGAATGACCAGAATTCCCTCTCCACTCTAATCGAGACAACCCGGCAAAGCTAAGGTTACAGTCTTGGCATGATGGTCCAAGATAGAATGGTAAGGTTATAACGAGCCCATTCCCCAATATAACACCAAAATCATCCATGTCCAGAAGAAGCAAATCTACATGAGTCTCAAGACCTCCAATAACCACTATACATGAACAATGGACGGGATCCACCATAATAGAATCACCCACTGGCGTACACACATAAACAGGGGCACTCAAAGAATCACTAGGCATGACCAGATACAGCGCTAAATAAAACCGAAGCTTCTCTACCACAAACTAGAACAGTACCTGCACCTCTACCTCTAATACCTTTACTTCCACATCTAGCACCTCTACCTCCACCTCTATTACCTCTCTCTGAGTGATGAGGAGAAACTTCTCCAGAAATAGCTCTGTGAACTATTCTCAAGTCGAAGCTTATGACCTAACTGGTATATCAATTCAATAATCCCTCCAACAAGTCTTAGCGGATCCAAATAGTGAAAAGTAGCAAAATCGACCCCATTGGTCTCCACGATCCCCATGTTCCTGAGAACCTTATGACAGCTGTCTAGATAATCATGGGGATCCTCAGTAGATGCACCGCTGAATGTAGTGAAGATCTTGGTGAAACTTATCCAACCTCCACAAAGCATTCGAAGACGTAGCTGATCTATCACTGATCTGTGATGTTGCTCGGCTGAAAAAGTGATACATGACATCGCCATTCGCAAAAGGACAATAGTAGAGATTTCAATTTAGCATTGAGATAACAAAACCGCACGACAGGGAAGAATAGAAGTGAAACTTTTCCTAACTTGTAGCCTCTGGGGGATAAATACAGACGTCTCTGTAACGATCCCTCAGACACTACTAAGTTTGTCTGTGAACTGTGAGACCCATGTAACCTAGAGCTCTGATACCAACTTGTCACGACCCGGATTCCTACCCTTGGGAGTCGTGATAGTGCCTACTGATACAAGATACGCAAGCCAATTAATTGCATAATTTACCTTTTTGCTCATTTTATATTCATTAACAATTTCGAAATAATAACATTTAAATAGTGGAATTTAACATAAGCGGAAGTAAGAAACTATAAGCTATCTAAACATAAATGTCTAATACAACTGTTTGAGTCTTGACTACCCAGAACTGGTATCACAGTCTCACAGACGGTCTAAGAGTACTACAAATAAAGGTCTGAAAGAATTAAATACAACACTATCTCTGGAAATACATGTAAGAAATAGAAAAGTAGATAGAAGGAGATGCCAAGGACTGCAGACGCCTGCAGGACTACCTCCGGTCGCTTGATGATCAAGAATCAACAATCTCAGTGCGGTCCAAAGTCTATAACACTAGGGTCTGCACAAAATAGTGCAGAGTGTAGTATCAGCACAACCGACCCCATGTGCTGGTAAGTGCCTAGCCTAACCTCGGCGAAGTAGTAACGAGGCTAGGACCAGACCACCAATTAAACATGTGCAGTTATATCATGTACAGAGGAAAGTAAAGCAGGAATAAACAAGTGATGATGGGAGGGGGAAACATGCTTCGGGGAATAACATGTAAGAACAGAATATCAAAAGAACTATGAAGGAATCGAATCCAACCACTAACAAGAATTAGGAAAACAAAGGCAGATTTTCACATCTTGTGGTAGGCGTACCACCAGCTCCCATTTCATTATATCATGAGACCCGCTCCCATTTTCTTATATCTTGTGGTAGGCGTACCACCCGCTGCCAAATCATTATATCTTGTGGTAGGTGTACCACCCTCTCCCCTTTCATTATATCTTATTGTTGCGGCATGCAAACCGATCCATTTCATTTATTATTATTGCGGCGTGCAACCCGATCCATATATAATATTGTTGCAGCGTGCAACCAGATCCATATATAATATTGTTGCGGCCTGCAACTCGATCCATATATAATATTTACAATTATAACAAGAGTCCCAACAAGGGATTAATAAGGTCTACACTATCGCGGCAAGGGATTCGACAACATAAGTAAATACGTCCCGGCAAGGGGGAAACAACTATAACCAAACTTATTACAGCATCCAACTACCTCAGTTATAATCGAACTCGTTACCACACCTAACTACCCCAGCTATAACCAAACTTGTTACAACACCTAACTACCTCAGCTACAACAAAACTTGTTAGAACACCTAACTACCTCAGCTATAACCAAACTTGTTACAACACCTAACTACCTCAGCTATAACCATAATACCTACCCAACATAAAGAATCATCAACCTAAGCATCCGTAATATCAACTAAGAACACAATGCAAGGGAACCACAACTCAACAATAGCTCGGCAAGGGTGTAATTTAATAATCTCTTCTCTTTCTCACTTTTACTTCACAACTCACTTTACAACTCGAGCCAATACACTAGAGTTTCAATTATCACTTATACTTTCACAATTCGTTATACAACTGGAGCCAACGCTCCTCAATGTTCATAGGTCACAATTCTTTCCACAACTTTAAACAACAAAATAGAAATCTTCACCAAGGCATGAATAATACAACAAAATCATGAAATCATAATATAAGACTCGCGGTCATGCTTGACACCAACGTATAGATACTCGTCACCATGCATATACGTCGTATTCAACAAGAAGCAAATAGCAAATAGGACACAACTCCTAATCCCTCAGGCTAAGGTTAGACCAAACACTTACCTCGAACTTCCACGACCAGCTCAAGCCTCAAATTCTGCTTTTCCCTTTTGAATTTAGCTCCAAATGAATTGTATCTATACATAATTGACTTAATAAAGTCAATAAGTGCAAAAAATCCACTTCCAATGCTTAATTATAGCTTTCTAATCATTCCTCCCAAAAATTCAAAAATCAACCCCGGGCCCCAATTCACCCACGAGCCCGAATATATAATTAGTTCCAATATTCGACCCCAAAACGAGGTCTAAATCATAATTAATCAAAAAGCGCTAACTCTACACAGATCCCTAATTTTCTACCTTTAATTCCATGTTTTAGGGCTAGAAATCTAATGGGTGTTGATAAAAATGAAAGAAAATGAGCTAAAGATTACTTATCCAAGAGATTACGGTGAAGAATTGCTTCAAAAATTGCCTAACAGCTTTGGAGAAGAAAGGGTTTATGAACTTTTATGAAAATCCTGCAATGCTACTATTTTATATATTTTAAAATAACCGGGCAAAAATACTCATCACGTTCGCGATAAGCCCATCGCGTTTGCGATAAGTCAGGCATGTTGGACCTTCGCGTTTGCAGAACATGACTTGCGTTCGCGGAGCTTTGGCTCCTCAAGCCTACGCTTTCACGTGCCAGTGGCCGCGTTCGCAATGAACAAAAAGGTGACCCTTCCCTAGAACCTTACATATTTGCGAGTGGAGGTACGCGTTCACGAAGGGTCTCCCCCCTCAGCTTCGCGTTCGCGTCTCAACTTTCGCGTTCGCGAAGAAGAAATTAGGCACCTGGGATTTTTGCCTTACACGTTCGCGAGTGGGTCCACACGAACGCGAAGGGTAAAATCCCTGGGCACTGATAGTAGAAATCTGCAACTTTTGTCAAGTTCAAAACTTCACGAAACAGATCCAAAACACACCCGAGCCCTCGAGGCTCCTAACCAAACACACGTACTAACTCAGCAACATTATACGAACTTATCCGTGCGATCAAATCAACAAAATAACATCAATAACAACGAATTAACCTCAAAATCAAAGCATTTTTCTCAAACTTCATAAAATATCAACTTTAGCAATTTAGGTCCAAATCACGTTAAATGATATCCGTTTTTCCTAAAATTTGACGTTAGAGTTTGGTGAATTTAATATGGGCAGACTCGTGAGAGAATGGGATTTCTAGTTTTGTAATTTTTATCGGATTTCGAGACGTGGGCCGGGGGCCGGGTTTGAGCCAAATTCGGGATTTTTTGTCTAATTTTATAATTTTCGTATGGGTTTCATTCCTTTAGCGTATATTGATGATAATATACTGATTTTGGTTAGGTTCGGAGCATTTTGAGGCCGAATCGAGAGGCAAGGGGCATTGTGGGCTAAACTTTTGGCTTGGTTTGAGGTAAGTAACGCTTCCAAACTTGATTCTGAGAGTTCGAAAACCCAAACTATGTGTTCTATGATTAATATTGAGGTGACGCAAATGCCAAGTGACGGGCATGTGGGTGTGCACTGTGAGAATCGTGGCCTGGATCATTTCATGGCACCACTTAGTGACTCTTTCTTGCTGATATCTGTGTTGTGATTATGTCATTAAGTTAATAAGCTATAAATCATGCTAATCACCATGTTTGGGCTTCATGCCGATACTGTTGAGACCCGAGTGGTCGTTTCTTGCTGTCATATCATTAATTTCATAGATACTCTGTACTCAGTCTTGTTCATGCATATCCTATTATGTCTTAGTCTCGGTTGTTATCATTTGGCACATCATATCATTATTTTAGGCTCGTATTATGGCATTGTAAGGTCGTGTGTGTGAGACTGGAGAGTGATGACTAGGTGAGGCCGAGTGCCTGATTATGAGTGATAGTATGGGATGGGGCTGCACGCCGCAGTGGAATATTGATTATGCCTTCGTTGGTTTTTTATAGCGCTTGGGCTAAAAGGAGCACCTCCGGAGACTATACACCCCCAGTGAGCCCGAATGATATTATTGAGGGATGGATTTCCCTGGACATGGATTTGTCCGAAGTATTGATACCTGGAGATAGATTTCTCCACAGGGTTGGATTGCCCTTGTTTCTTAGTACCGGTTGACTTAAAGTCGGTGTTATATATATTCCGGGATGAATTTTCCTGGTCCAAATGGCCATAAGCGGTACTGAGTGGTTGAGCACTTGAGAGTGGGAGCACATGGTGCATTTTCATATGTTTCTGGCATTTACATGTAGAGATTCATTGAGTTTTACACTGCACATTGTTCAGACATGTGTTTTGCTTTACTATTGAGTTGAATAATTAAACTGCCAGCATGCCTACTTTACTGTTCCATTTAAATATGTTATAACTACTGAGGTTCAGTTCATCACTACCTTTCAGTCCATAGTTTAGTCTTGTTACTTACTAAATTGGTCTACTCACGTTACTCCCTGCACCTTGTGTGCAGATCCAAGTATCTCAGGCCACGGTAGAGGCTGTTGACTATTCAAGATGCAGATTTCATCGGAGATAGCAAGGTAGCTGACTGACGTTCGTAGTCCCACCTTTCTCCTTCTTTATCTACCCTCTAGTATATTTTGGATATTTTCAAAGTATTTTGGTCTAGTTGTGTTTTGAAACAGATGTAATATTGCTCATGTCTTAGTGACATCCGAGGTCAGGAGTTTTATTTTCCACTTTCATTTTGGTTTTCAGTTTACATCTTTTATGGAATTTCAGTTTAAAATGGTATTATTTAATCTTTAAATGAAATGTTGAACTATTTTGAAAAATGTCGGCTGGCCCATTTCACGATAGGTGCCATCACGATCGTATCATCTTTGGGGTCGTGGCACCTAAAATGTCTCTAAAATTTAAACATTCACCTTAAATAAAATTATATTTATAATATTTTTGAAGAACTTAACTACACTTTTTCCTTTTTAGTGATCGGGGTAATTATTCACACAAATATGGCATAAGAAAGAGGAATTATAAAATTGAAGAGAGATGGAAATGACAATTTAATAACATAAGGCTGATCACCATGGTCGAAGAGGAAATTTTGGAAGAAAGAATTAGTTAGTAAAGGATTTGAGAGGAGATGAGCAAAAAAGGAAGATGGGCCATGGAATAAAAAAGATTAGGTAAGATGAGAACTTATTTTGTAACTGAAAATTTATATAAGGAATTTGAATAGTAAATGGGAACTAAATAGAGTATGGAACTATAATTGAAATATTGTGCAAACATTGAAGGAAAATTTAAGTTTAACCACAGGCTATTCTAATTCAGATCCAATCATTGGAATGGTTATACTGAAGGAAAAAATTAGATATTTAAAGTAGATAAATGAGAGAAAAGAGCAAAAAAATTGACAAAAAAGTTAAATGTCTTTCCAAGCATAAGAGAGGTGTTACATAGGCATTCCTTTTTTTTTTGGTAATTAAAAAACTTTTATTTTCCAGTAATAATTACAAGCTGTGTTAAGCTTAATCTGGACATAAGCCCCAGATTTTAGCCATTCAATTCACTATCCTCAATTCTAACTACTATACTACTAGCAATGACATATAACTGTACATTAGGATAGTAGTTAAGTTCTGTCAATCTTCATTGTAGTCGTTGTTTACTAGCTCCTCGACCATGCACATCTTGTGTTATGACTTTCCTTAATACCGTTACTGATCGTTGTTCTCCTTTGAAAATTCTGTCATTCCCCGCTGGCCATATATAGTACAAACTACCTGCCAAAATTAGTTTATACAGTTCAGCTGTTGTACTCCTCCCTTTATAGTATCTTTCTGCCAACTCAATCTCATTAGCCCATGTCATTGCTTGTCTATGAATCCTTTGCCATTGCAGCATTGATGTCCATACTCTTGAAGAATAAGGACAGCCAAAGAACAAGTGATCAACGGTTTCCTCCTCAGTATTACATAATAAATAGGTAGCATGTTCTCCATAACCCCATCCCCTCAATCTGTGTTTAGTTAGTAGACTTCAATGTGCCGCTAGGAATCCGGTAAAGATTCACTGTGGCAATCCAGCATTGTTGCACACTAGTTTCCTCCATGACACCCTAGCAAATTCACCTCGAATCTTCACATACATATTCTTAATGGAGAAATTTCTTATTCCCTCTACATCCTCCTCTGTATAGCCAGCTTTTCAAAGTATTTTTTTGGCTTTCAGGATATTCTGTACCATCCATGAATCTTGTTTTGGCTCAATGCTCCATAGTGAATTCTATTTCTTGTATTACACATGTATCCATTGCACCCACATCTTATCTTTTTTCTTGCGTAGATTACATAGGAGTTTGTATATAGCTGTCTTATTCCAGGCCTCTATATCAAGTAAATTTAAGCCACCTGCTGCTTTAGGCTTACACAAATTGTCCCATAACAATAAAGCTTTCTTTGATACTTCCACACCCCCAGTCCATAGAAATGTTCGACACACTCTTTCAATGAGCTGAATCAGTTTTTTTTGGCAACATAAACACATAAGACCAGAGCACTTGAATAGAGAATAGCACACTCTTAATTAACTGAATTCTTCCTGCATAGGACAGGAACTTTGATGTCCAAGATTGAATTCTCCCTAGCATCTTTTCAAGTAGAGGTTGACACTGAACCAATGATAATCTCTTAGAGCTGAGAGGCACTCCCAAGTATCTAACTGGTAATGTTCCTTTTACAAATCTTAGAACTTGTAAAATCTCCTGCTGCTTGTCATTATGCACTCCACCAAAAAATATGGAGCTTTAATCATCATTTGCCACTAACCCTGATGCCTTTGAAAAACTCTGAAATACTGATATAGTAGCTGGACAGATATAAAATCACCTCGATAGAACAACAAGTCACCAGCAAAGCTCAGTTGCACTATGTTCATTTTGCCACATTTGGGATGGTAATTGAAGTTAGGGTCCCTCTTGAGTGTCTTCAGTAATCTTGTCAGATACTCCATAGCCAATACAAACAGATAAGGAGATAGAGGATCTTCCTGTCTCAATCCTTTCTTAGCTTGGAATGGCCTGGCTTCCCATTAATGATGATGGAATATTGTAATGACCCGGTCGGTCGTTTCATGAGTTACCGCTCCGTTTTCCCCATTTCTGCTTCTTTATATGTTGTCCTGTTGTATTCCATCACATCGTGTTGGTTAGTTTGGGTTCAGAGTAGTTTTGTAAAGAAATGAGCCACTTAGTCTCTTAAATTGACTTTTCAGTTGGAAAAGACAATCAACCATTGACTTGTGAATAAACGACCTCAGAATTTGGTTTTTATGATTCAGATAGCTTCGTGAAAAGATTTATGGGATTTAAAGCCTAAAATTGGGCAATTAGGGCTTAGAATTGGAGAATTTGAATTAGGGATTTGAGGGGTCATTTGTGGTCGAATTTTGATATATTTGATATGTATGAACTCGTGAGATTGTAAGGATTCTAGTTTTGGAATTTTTATCAAAATTCGAGAAGTGGGCCCGTGGGTCGGGTTTGGCCAATTTCGGAATTTTTTATGTAAATTAGTTATTTTCGAGTGGGCTTTATTCCGTTAGCATATTTTGATGGCATGAATCTGGTTTTGGTTATATTTGGAGCATTCGGAGGCCGAGTCGAGAGGAAAAGACATACAGGCTAGAGTTTGGACCGGATTGAGGTAAGTAATGATTGTAAATATTGTCTTAAGGGTATGAAACCCCGAATTTCACATCGTTGTGCTACTTTGAGGGGATGCACATGCTAGATAATGAGCATGGGGTCGTGCACCGTTGGGGAATATGACTTTGTTCGTCACGTACGACTGTTAAGTTGCATATTTGATGAAAACTATTTGAAATATTTGTGTTTTGGAAAATATTATCATGTTTTGGGATGAATGCCATACTTGGGCCTCGTGCCAACTGTTTTGGACCCTTAGGGGCTTTTTACTACTATTCCTCACCGTTTTGACTTCATATTTGTACTCAGTCATGCTGTACTCTACTATTTTCATAATTCAGCCATATTTACTCCGTTTTGATATTTTAAGTTGAGCATCATGTTACAGTTTCCTGAGTGACTTGAGAGATTTCTGATTGAGTGAGGCCGATGTCCCGTATTGTGAGGATATCATGGGATCAAGCTGCGCGCCGCAGGATGAGTACTGATTGTGATATATGAGAGGCTGATGGCCTGATTTGTTATGCCACGAGATGGCTTGTGATAGCGCATGGGCTGTAGGAGCCCTTCCGGATTTTGAACAAACCCAGTGAGCGCGGGTACCCAGTGCAAGATGTGATATTTCCCGAGGGACCATTGTTGTTTCATGTTATTGTCCGAGGGGCTGATTACGAGTGATTGTGAGGCAACCCAAGGGACTAGTTCTATTGATATTTCGCTCGAGGGGTGGTTGTGGCACATCTTTTTCCCGAGGGGTTGTTTATGTTTCTATGCTTTTATTGACTGTTTTCATCACTCGTTTGAAACTATTGAAAGTTGTTTTAAAAGGTTTTACTGAACTGAGTTATTTTTACGAGTTTTTTTGCTTTACTGCATTATCATGGACTTATACTATTTTGATTTACCGTTATGATGTGGTTTACATGTTTTCTTACTGCTTAGCTGACTTTACTTTTATTACTTACTGAGTTGGCATACTCATATTACTCCCTGCACCTTGTGTGCAGATCCAAGAATCTCGAGTCGCGATAGTGAGTGATGATAAGTCTTCCAGTAGGTCCCTGGGGTGGCCTAGGTAGCTGTTTGACGTTCGCAGGCCATTGCTTCTCCTTCCTATCTTATTCAGCTTTGTATTGGCATTTGTTTTGCAGACTATGTTTTCCTTTCTTATTCCTATACGAGTTGTACTGCTCATGACTGGTGATACCCCGATGTCGGGCTTGTGTTTTATTTTTGCACTATTGTTTAAACTTATATTATGTGATTTTAGTTAATTTATGGCTTTAAATGACTTATCATGGATTTCTTGTTGGTTTTGGGTTTGTGTCGAGTAATCTAATTTCATGATAGGTGCCATCACGACCAGGTCAGTTTTAGGGTCGTGACAAGTTGGTATCAGAGCCTAGGTTACATAGGTCTCACGAGTCATGAGCATGTTTAGCAGAGTCTCGCAGATCGGTACGGAGACATCTGTATTTATCTTAGGAGGCTACGAAACCTTTATGAAACACTTCATATTCTTGAATTCCTGTCGTGCGACTTTCTTGATTCCAGTACTAAATGTTTGTTATTCTATTCTCTCACAGATGGTGAGGACACATGCTACCAGTCAGAATGGACGACCACCACTACCACCAGCTGGGGCCACCAGAGGCCGAGGACGTTGTCGAGGTCGTGGTAATGGTAGAGGTGTAGCCCGCACAACAACTAGGGTGCACTTGCAGACCCACTAGCTGCCCCAGTTCATGATCAGGTCCCAGTTATGGAGGCTCCAACAATACTAACTCAGGCACCGGCTGTACCTATTGTGATTCCAGGCCATTAGGAGGCTCCGACCCAGATTTTATCAGTGTGCACTGGCCTAGCTCAGGCAGTATCAGTTACTACAGCCGTAACTACTTCTCAGGCTGGGGAAGGCACTCAGCCTCCCGCTGCTCACACACCTGAGCAGGTCGTGCAGGGACTTCAGACACTGGGTGTACCTCCAGCCCAGCTAGTTGTAATAGCTCAGGCTATCTAGCTCCTATTATGCTAGAGGACTAGCAGCACATATTGGAGAGGTTTGGTAGACTTCAGTCTCCGACTATCAGTGGTGCAAAGGGCGAGGATGCACATGGATTTCTGGATAAGTGTTAGAGGATGATATGGACTGTAGGTATTCTGGAGACCAGTAGGGTCTCATTCACTACTTTCTAGTTCTCTAGGGATACACTTAGTTGGTAGGAGGCTTACGAGAGGCGTAGGCCGATTGGCACAGTGCCCCTTTCTTGGCAGCAGTTCTCCGTTCTCTTTCTAGAGTAGTTTATACCTGAGTCTCGTCGAGAGGAGTTGCGTAGGCAATTCGAGCAGCTTTGTTAGGGCGACAAATCTATTACATTGTAGGAGATGCGGTTCTCTAAGTTGGCTCATCATTTATTCTGGTTGGTTCCCACAGATCCAGAGAGGATCATGAGGTTTATAGATGGCCTTGGTTTTCATATGTCCAGAGAGAGAGAGTATCTGGTGCTACTTTTGAGGAGGTTGTTGACATAGCTCGACAGATTGAGATGGTTCATGGTGAGGAAAGGATTTAGAGGGAGGCTAAGAAGCCTTGTGGTCGGGGTGGATTTAGTGGTACCTCTCTTGGGGGTCAGTTTCAGAAGTCCATTCAAGCATGCTCAGTCAGCTCGCCCAGGTTATCGTAGGGTATCATCGGGCCATAGTTATCACAACCCTCATCAGGACCATTCATCACTCAGTGCCCTTCCAGGCCAGAGTTCGTCCCCAGCTCCATCAGTTCATGGCTCTTATATGCCAGGTTCTTCTACTAGTCATATCGATGCTAGGGGTTCCCTTCAGTCCCCATCTCCAGTACCAGGAAGTTGTTACGAATGTGGAGAGTTGGGCCACATGTGGAGGTAGTGTCCTCGTCGCATTGGGGGTTCATCTCAGCAGAGGAGTCAGCCATTAACTTCAGCAGTAGTTACTTCACAACCCACCCAACCAGCTAGGGATGGAGGACAGTTAGCTAGGGGTCGCCCCAGAGGGGGAGGTCGATCAGGTGGTGGTCAGGCATATTTCTATGCACTTCTAGCTAGACCCGATGTTATTCCTTTAGATGTTGTTGTTACAATTACTGTCTCAGTCTGCAACAGAGATTCCTCTATGTTATTTGATCCTGGTTCCACTTTTTAATATGTGTCATCATATTTTGCTCGTTAATTGGATACGCCCCGTGAGTCTCTTGTTTCATCTATTTGCGTATCTACTCTAGTGGGCGATACTATTGTTGTAGACTGCGTATATCGGTCGTGTGTGGTGACTATTGGGGGTTTGGAATCCGAGTGGACCTTATGTTGCTTTGTATGGTGGACTTTGATGGGATTTTGGGCATGGATTGGCTATCTCCATGTCGTGCTATATCAGACTGTCATGCTAAGATAGTAACGCTGGCTATGCCGGGTGTGCCACAGATTGAATGGTGAGGTTCGACGGATTTTGTCCCCAGTAGGGTGATTTCTCTCTTGAAGCCCTAGCGGATGGTTGGGAAAGGCTGTCTTTCATAATTAGCCTTTGTGAGGGATGTCAGTGCATAGACTCCCAGTATTGATTCTGTTCCTATAGTGAGGGATTTTCCCGATGTGTTTCCTGCAGACCTGCTAAGCATGCCATGGATAGGGATATTGATTTTGGTATTGATCTAATGCTGGGCACTCAACCCATTTCTATTCCACCATATCATATGTCACCAGCGATGTTGAAGGAGTTGAAGGAACAACTTCAGGAACTCTTTGATAAGGGATTTATTCAGCCTTATATGTCGCCTTGGGGTGCGTCTTCTCTATTTGTGAAAAAGAAGGATGGCACGATGAGGATGTACATTGATTACAGGCAGTTGAATAAAGTGACAATCAAGAACAAGTATCCTTTGCCTCATATCGATGATTTATTTGACCAGCTTATGGGAGCGAGAGTGTTCTCAAAGATTGATCTCCGTTCAGGGTATCACTAGCTGAAGATCAGAGACTCGGATATTCTTAAGACAGCTTTTAGGACCCGATATGGTCATTATGAGTTTCTTGTGATGTCTTTTGGGCTAACCAATGCCCTAGCAGCGTTCATGCATTTGATAAATAGCGTGTTCGACCTTATCTCGGCTCATTCGTGATTGCTTTCATTGATGATATTCTAGTGTACATGCATAGTCAGGAGGAGCATGCGGAGCATTTAAGAGCTGTGTTGCAGAGATTAAGAGAGGAAAAGCTTTACGCAAAGTTCTCCAAATGTGCGTTTTGGCTTAGTTTAATAGCTTTCTTGGCGCACGTGGTGTCCAGTGAGGGTATTCAGGTTGATCCACAAACGATAGAGGCGATTCAGAGTTGGCCCAGACCGTCCTCAGCCACAGAGATTCGCAGCTTTCTTGGTTTGGCGTGTTATTACCGTCATTTTGTACAGGGATTTTCATCTATAGCATCACCCTTGACAAAATTGACTAAAATAGGTGCTCCATTCAGGTGGTCGGATGAGTGTGAGGCGAGATTTCAGAAGCTCTAGACTGCCTTGACCACAACTCTAGTGTTAGTTTTGCCATCAGCTTCAGGTTCATATACAATGTATTGTGATGCTCTGGGAGTGGGTATTGGGGGTGTGTTGATGTAGTAGGGTAGAGTTATTACTTATGCTTCTCGTCAGTTGAAGCCCCATGAGAAGAACTACCTTGTTCACTGCCACGCCCCAAAATCCGAGGAGCGCGACCGACGCTCAACCGAGTAAACCCGACTGAGCAAGCCTGATATGCTTCATTCTACCCAAACTAGTTCATAAATAAAGAGGAGATATTATCCCAATTAATAAACGCGAAGAAATCTGTCGTTAGCAACCCTCATTTCAATCTTGCTAATTGCTTCATTTAGTTTTCAAAATATTACTAGTTTACAAATTTAAGTGTAAAACATGCTTATCAAGTACCAAAAGTTCTAGCCCGGACTCCCAACATCAGCCACCACCCACAATAGTCTATGGAGCCTCTAAACACAGATAAGATCAACAGAGAAGTGCCGGTAACAAGGCTCCGGCTATACCTCAAAATGTATTCCGAAAATGAACAAAAGATACATAACATGACCCGGGGATGGAGTGGGGCTCACCAACACAGCTGAATAAAAGTAGAGGAGGTGCTACTGCCGGTGGACTGGAGTACCTGCTATAGAACCACCTATAATCATAACACGAATGTAGCGCCCCTGGCAAAAAGGACGTTAGTGCCGTCGAATAGCACTAGTATGTAAGGCTAAAAGTCCTATTTCATATTAGAATATCCATACAAGCAAAGAATCCACAAACAGTAAGTCAAGATCAACAATTTTCTAACACCCAATTTTGAAACATGTTAGTCCTCTAGTTTATGGAAATAATATATATAATTTAATTTTTTTTGTTTGGTTGGGAGATCTGTAGCACCGATATAAGTTTTAGCACGAAGTCCGATCACGACCCGATCGTCTAAGTCATCCCTTTTAGAGACATATATCAAATCACAAATTTTCAGTTTTTAATTTCCCAAGTATCGAATTTCCAGATTTTTTGATTTCCAGCACTATACCACCATGTGTGCGGCATGGCGTCCGATCACGACCCGATCAGATAAGCTGCCTTCCCACATATGCCGTGTGGGTTGGTGTTATGAAATTACAATGTTGCCAAGATCATCCCAGTTAAGGGGAATAAGCTCGATGCACCCCTACACCGACACGTGTAGTTTCAGGAATGAGTCTTAGGACCCACCCTTCCTCGGTGTTGCTAAAGATACTCCCGAAAACATATTTGATTCAATTTAGTATTGCACACAATTGTAGTATAAATACAAGTATACGAATATATCATAAATTCAACCATGCTTACCTCAATATCCTTCATAATTTATAGATTCCAATTAGTAGTTCCAGTCACCAACAACAACAGTATTTCCTTGGCTCATTTGGCCATTCACAAGATTCTTTATTCCTGGCACGGTGGCCGTATTCGGTTTCTCACATTTTCATCCCTTTATTTCCAAAGATCACCAACCAATATCAATGTACCAAATATTCCAGAGGTTATGTATTTTCAAATTCAACAGAGATAGAATCATCAAGCATAAGGGACTCTTCCCAAAGAGGAATATACCAACCAACAATTATATTACACATTGAGCGTATCTATAAGGCAAAGCATTATATAAAACGGCCACTTGTGGGCGTAGTTCGGGTACAAGACCTTTAGTCCATTCTACTTTTGTAAGTCAGTTCATAAGATTTGAGACTTATTTTATATTTGTTTCACACTTCCTTATTCGATTCATTTCCATATGTCATTATATCTCATCAACAAGTAGACCAAGTAGACATAATCAACCAAGTCATTTAATACACACAAAAGCAATTAGAAACATTAAATAGAGCAATTCTTCTCACCCAATTAGCATGCTAAACTTCTTTTAAGAGGGGACTCAGGACTATACAATTTTGGTAGGTAAACCACACTTAAACTTACAAAAAAAATATGGAATTCACTTCTGAGAGAGAAAGTTTAGCCTACATACCTCGATTGAGCTTTCCTTAAGTCCTACTATACTGCGAGACTCTTAGCAACGTTAATATCTTAGGAACATGACAAATCGAACCAAAAATTAGAGAGGTGATCATATTTCTAGTTCATTTGAGCATATTTTCAAACAATAAGTGGGTATCATGCTTTTAAAACCATTTTGTGAAAGATTCTACCATACCTCATCCCATCCTTTGCTCAATACCTAACAAAATACTCTTAAGAACTCATGCATGAAAGATATCCACTTCTATCCTCATCAATTACCCTTCTAATGGTCTACCCTAGTTATATCTAGAAATTAAGAGCTTGGATTATAGACCCTTACCTTTTAGGAAGATGACCAAGACGCCTTTCTTGACAAATCTTCAAGGTTTAAGCAAGATCTTATGGAGAAATATTGATAAAGATCCCCTTTTCCCACTAGGACCCCCTTCTCTCCCTCTAAATGTATCAGAAAATCAGCCTAAAATGAAGGGTAGGGTGTAATATATCGACATTGGGTTATAAAATTAGAAAATTGGAGCCCCGAGTCAAGTATGCGATCGCAGAGTAAACATGCGGTCCGCATAATGGACCACAGAATGCTCCCCAAAAACTAAACATTCTGACTCATTCTGAGGTAAGAATGCGGTCCGCATTCATGTTCTGCGGTCGCAAAGTGCACCATAGAACTGACCCTCGCAAAAGTCAAAGGAAAATATGTGACGGCTACGCGGTCCGCATTTCGATTATGTGACCCCGCATTTGACCCCATTACTAACTTCAATTTTAACCAACATTCTGCCTCACTCTGCGGCAGATATACGGTCCGCATTTTGATTATGCGACCGCATTCTGGACCGTATTTCTTAATTCTTGACTTTTTAATGCATATTTATTAATTTCTAACATATGTTTCTAACTTGGCACCACGAGATCCGGGTTTTCGAGTAGGGATTTCACGGGGCCTTACATTCACGATCTAGAGTTGGCTGCCATTGTTCATGCGTTGATGATTTGGAGGCATTATCCTTATGGTGTGTCTTGTGAGGTGTTTACTAATCATCGTAGCCTCCAGCACTTGTTCAATCAGAAAGATCTCAATTTGAGATAGCAGAGATGGTTGGAGCTGCTAAAGGACTATGATATTACTATCTTTTACCATCCTGGGAAATCCAATGTAGTGGCCAATGATTTGAGTAGGAAGGCGGTGAGTTTGGGCAATCTTGCATTTATTCCTGTTGGGGAGAGACCTCTTTGCAGTTGATGTTCAGGCCTTGGCCAATCGGTTTGTGAGGTTGGATATTTCCGAGCCCAGTCGGGTCTTAGCTTGTGTGGTTTCTCGGCCTTCCTTGTTTGATCACATCAGAGAGCGCCAGTATGATGATCCGCATTTGCTTGTCGTTATGGACAGAGTTCAGCATGATGATGTCAGAGATGTGAATATTGGTGATGATGGGGTATTGAGGATGCAGGGCCAGATATGCGTGCCCAATGTAGATTGGCTTCTAAAGTTAATTTTGGAGGAGGACCACAGCTCATGGGATTCCATCCAACCAGGTGTCGCGAAGATGTATCAGGATCTGAGTTAACATTATTGGTGGAGGAGAATGAAGAAGCACATTGTGGGATTTGTAGCTTAGTGTCTCAATTGTCAGCATGTGAAATATAAGCATCAGAGACCGGGTGGCTTGCTTCAGCAGATGGATATTCCAAAGTGGAAGTGGGAGCGGATCACCATGGATTTTGTAGTTGGGCTCCTACGTACTTTGAAGAAGTTCGATGCTATTTGGGTGATTGTGGATCGACTGACCACGTCCACATACTTCATTCTAGTGTGTACTACCTATTCTACAGAGTGGTTAACAAAGATCTATATCCGAGAGATTGTTTGCTTGCATGGTGTCCCAGTCTCTATCATTTCAGATAGAGATACTCAATTTACGTTGCAGTTCTAGAGAGCCGTTGAGATAGAGTTCGATACTCAGGTTGACTTGAGCACAGGTTTTCACCCTCAGATGGACGGACAATCCGAGCGCACTATTCAGACATTGGAGGAAATGTTGCGCGCTTGTGTTATTGATTTCGGTGGTTCATGGGATCAGTTTCTACCACTCGTGGAGTTTGCTTATAACAACAGTAATCAATAGAGTATTCAACTGGCTTTATATGAGGCTTTGTATGGGAGACGGTGTAGACCTCCAGTTGGTTGGTTTGAGTCGGGTGAGGCTAGGGTATTAGGTACTGACTTGGTGCAGGATGCTTTGGACAAGGTGAAGGTGATTCTGGAGCGGCTTCGTACAGCACAGTCGAGACAAAAGAGTTATATTGATAGGAAGGTTCATGATGTGTCCTATATGGTTGGGGAGAAAGTTCTATTGAAGGTTTCACCCATGAATGGTGTTATGAGGTTTGGGAAGAAGGGTAAATTGAGACCTCAATTCATTGGGCCTTTTGAGGTACTTCATAGGATTAGGGAGGTGGCTGATAAACTTCTTTACCACCCAGCTTGTCGAGTGTGCATCTAATATTTCATGTTTCTTTGCTCTAGAAGTATATTGGCAATCCGTATCATGTTTTGAATTTTAGCACGGTTCAGTTGGACAGTGATTTGACTTATGATGTGGAGCCAACAGCTATTTTGGAGCATCAGATTCGAAAGTTGAGATCAAAGGATATAGCTTCAGTGAATGTACAGTGGAGAGGTTGGACCTTGGAGAAGGCTACCTGAGAGATCGAGCGGGAGATGCCGAGCAGATATCCTCACCTATTTGAGGCTTCAGTTATGTTTCGTGACTCGTTCAAGGACGAATGTTTATTTAAGAGGGGGAGGATGTAATGACCTGGCCTGGTGTTTCATGAGTTATTGTTCTGTTTCCCCCATTTCTGCTTCTTCATATGTTGTTCAGCAGTATTTCTTCACATCGTGTTAGTTAGTTTGGGTTCAGAGTGGTTTTGTAGAGAAATGAGACACTTAGTCTCTTAAGTTGGCCTTTTAGTTGGAAAAGTCAACCGTGCATTGACTTGTGAGTAAACGATCTCTGAATTTGGTTTTTATGATTCGGATAGCTTCGTCAGATGATTTATGGGATTTAATGCCTACAATTTGGGAACTAGGGCTTGAAATTGGAGACTTTGATTAAGGAATTTGAGGGGTCGTTTTATTGATACCCAATTTTTTCCTAGGTATTTTGATACCAAAAACACTTCCAAAATAACATATATGTGTGTATATAGGCACACCCAAGAGTTTTGGTAGTTTTTCAAAATTTTAATGATTTTTTAAACTACTTTATTGCTTATTTTAATACCACAAAATCGAATAATTGTTCCCAAAATTATTATTTTTGGTGAACAACTTATTTCATTCTCATATTTACACTAAAATATAATTAAGGTAATTTTTTTACATTTTTGCAGATTTATTTGGTATTTTTAAAGCTAAATTGCATGTAATTGCAATTATAGCTTATTTTACGATTAATAGCATTTTATAATTATAAAATTATTTTCAGTATTTTTAAATTAGCACTTATATAGTATTTTTTTTCTCGGTGTTTTTAATTTACTTTTAAAATTATTATTACTATTTTTATAAAATAAATAGGGCAAAATTGGCTATTTAACACTTAGCCCACCTTTATTTCAATCACAGCCCTTTATCCTTTCAATTTTA
This sequence comes from Nicotiana glauca, assembly GCA_026770625.1. NCBI lineage: Eukaryota > Viridiplantae > Streptophyta > Magnoliopsida > Solanales > Solanaceae > Nicotiana > Nicotiana glauca. Next base: position 308,898 of record MU774822.1, read on the forward strand.
GCCCTCAATTTGACTCAATTCCGCCGCAATTTAAAAAAAACAAATTCCAATTTCGACCGGACCTCTTAGCCCAATTTTTAGACCCGTCCGATTTTCTTTAAATCATGGTCGTTGATCGTTTTGATCAACGACTGTAATTTGTTCTTTCCTTTTTTAATCCCCTAACCCCCTCTAACCCTATGTCATTTGCACCAAGGTGCCGCCTTTGAATTCTCTTCGTCTCTCAGATCCTCTCAAACCTCTCTGAAACCCTAATGGCCTCCCACTTGTTCCTACCATGTTTCCACCGGAATCCATGGCATTCCTGGCCAGGGATGGTCTGTACCCACTCTCTCTCAACACTAAGCCTAAGTTACTCGAAGGTTGGAGGCCTGGCCTCGATGGTCCTCCTTCAGATCCTTCTCAGATCTGTAGATTTATGGTTTCTCCTGCCACGCTCCGGCATGTTCAAGCATTAGAGACCTGATTCCTGACCTTCTCGACTGAGGATCTGATGTCCTCCATGCCTTTCTCGTTTCTAGGGTTTCTTTGAATCCTAAGCTATTCGAGGTTCTTTCTTTGTTTGTTTGCCTAGATCTATGATGTATCTATGCTCTACTTGACATTTTAAACGATTTCCCCAAAAGTTTCTTTTCAAAGTCGTTTATCTTCGATTTTAGGGTTTCTGAAAGAATTTTTTGGAAAAAATCTTTCTGATTCTTCTTCTTCGTTATTTTATGTGTATTTTCCCATACCCTACTCGTGTGAATTCTTTTATTTTCGCATGTACTGCCTTCTACCTTTTCATTTCTCCTATGCATGTTATTCCTGTTAATCCTTGCTTACTTTTCTTTACTCTTTTTCTATGTGTGTTTACCGTTAAGTTATTTGATTTCGTTTACTGGGCTTTGTTCATGTTCCTACATGCTTCATCTATTTGTGTTCATATTTGTATTATCTCCTTCTTCTGAACTTGTTTAGTTTCCAAGTTTTCTCAAATATGTTCTTCATGATTTTTCCTTTGTTGTTCAAACAAGCTATCATATATGTTTTGTTGAAACCCTGAAACGAATGTCTTGCTTTCCCATTTCCATGTTTGATTCAATTTTGAAACCCTAGGATTTAGGGATTCCGTTTGATGATGTTGATTTCCTGTTCGGGTTAAGGCTCCACTGTGGGACCCTGTACTCTCAGACTCACTATGAGTCTGCAAATTGAACCTGTATGTCTTTGCTTATGATTCTGAATTTCTCTTCGATTAAACATGTCACACTTCCTTTTTCGCTTACTACACCCCTAAGGGCGTAAAGGAGTATTTCCAATTAAAGGACAATCAGAACGAGATTTATTATTAAAATTCAGAGTCGCCACTTGGGAGATTAATGATGTCCCAAGTCACCGGGTGAATCCCGAACCGAGAAAATTATGACTCTGTTAACAGTCTGCAAACTAGAAATTCGAGTAAGGAATTCTGTTAACCCGGGAGAAGGTGTTAGGCATTCCCGGATTCCGTGATTCTAGCATGGTCGCTCAACTGTTGTATTTGATTTTATCTGATTTCAAAACATGTTCTAACTTATGTTCCTTTTATTAATAGTCCGCTTTTATTATATATTTATTATTTTTGTTTTAATAAGAATTGCAACGTCGTGAAAATGTATCTTGAACCAAGTCGCACAGTGCACCCGTGGCTTTTGACACATTTCGAGTTCGTTAAGATTTGGATTTGGGTCACGTAAATGTGCACCCGTATTTAGGAAAGTAATATTATTAAAATACACGCGTAAAGCAACTACGCATTTATTATCCTTGGGAAAGACCGTGAAATTCGATAAACGGTCCTCCCGAAGTCTAAGTATTATTTTTTGAATGATATTTATCAAGGGCCCCGCCTTTTGTTTTTTCTAATTAGCGTGGCTCGTCTCTTTTTATTGTTATAAGGCAATCCTCAAGTAACTATGATTTTCTATCTTTTGTTTATCATTAATACTAAAGAAAATTCCTAATCATTTAATGTTACCTAATAATTATTACGCCTGTGTCCATGGGCTTATATGATTTCAGATTCTAGCCATTTTGGGCTTGAGCATAGCCCATATGGAGAGACCATACCCCAGGCGTGCAAAGGGCAGGCCAGTCATGAGCCTCAGCCCAAAGAGCCCAAACCACACAAGACGTGCACACCGTACAAAATAACCAGTACACAGGTATTGGGCCTAAGTCCAGCCCGAATCGGACATGGCAGATCAGGCCGCACAGGAGAGGTAGAGGGATCGAATCCCTGAAGCTAGGCAGGCCCATATTTGCTAGAACATTTGCCCACCAAAATTACTCCAAACATATTCTGAGTATGTTCAACAATTGGCAACAAAGTACACTTAATCAAATTGACAGGATACCGATTACAAATTAAGAACCTAAATTCATACTCAGCTAATTGCTTCAAGTTAACTTAACTGATGGTGCCTGTTCAACTTAAGCAAATCACTGATATTAACCACTATCTTCAAAACTATTAATACCTACGTTGAAAAAGTAAATTCAACAAGACAAAAGAGTTGACATTAATAGCAAACTTGCTGATAATAATTATGGTAGTACAAAATTGCTCGAGACACATGCTTAGCTTGACTTAATAGACACATTGACTTCATAAGCAACTACAAATCTCAATTGTTTCTGATTTCTTATTTTTTCATAGAAGACATGTTGAATTAAAACAAGTATTAACTATATTGAAGCTACAATTAGATAACCACATGCTTAATCAGTCCCAAAACAGTCCACTGAATTACATTTAAATCATAATTAAACCACAAATCTAACATATAGTTATCTAATACTAAGTCATAGCCCAAGCAAGCATGACTTCCAGGAACAAATGAACGTGCAGTATATTGCATTTCCACTTCAAAACTACATTATATCAAATTTGAGAATGTGTACCTGGATATTTGGAATATAAGAATAAAAAGAAGGAGTCAGCAGCAATAATAAACGCAACAACATCAACAAATTGGATCCAAATCAGCAAGGATCAGCTCGTAAGCAATAGGAGGACTTGATATTGAAAGCAAATGCATTTTTAAACCCAAAATGACACCACAACCAAACGACAACCAAAATTAACAGTAATTGGACCCAAAACCAGTCAGATTGACTCAAAATTGCACCAGAAATCAACCTATTGAGCCTCTGAAATTTCAGTAACTAGAAAAATACAAATCAGCCATTGAAAATCACAATTGACTTGAATTAGCTAATAGAACAGTAATTTTTTATTTTTTATTTTTGTGGGATTTCTATTTTTTTGGATTTTTTAGGGTTCGAATTTCAAATGTAGATCTGAAATTTAGAAAGGAAATTTTTGGGGGGAAATTTGGAGGCTGAAAACTTTTTACTACAAGGCAAGTTAATGCCCTTTTTATAGGCAAAATTAGGGGAGGAAGCTTCTATACCCTTTCACATTTTTTTTCTCTCTTTTTATTTCAGTTTTTAATTCTAGGTCCCTAATTTTCTAACTTCTTTCCCAAGTTATGCCTTAAACTTTCTAAAATGTACACTTAAGTCTTATTTTGGAAGGCCCTAGAAGGTTCCATCATATTCTTATTCCTTTTAAATCCCTAAACTACCCTTGATTGAATTTTGGAATTGCTATTCTAACAAAATATGCCATTTTTGATGCCCAAAACACCCTTCCACTAGTCTGAAATTTACAGACTAATGGCAACTGACCCAATCCCTTTACCCTAGCTAAAATCTAACTAAAGTTAACCCCCACTTAATCTAAATCAGCTATAACCAATCACTAAGCCAACTCAAAACCAATATCAAATTACTTATTATTGAATTAACAGCTAAACCATTAACACTAAAATAAAATTATTAGCTGAAATCAAATTAAATCCAAGTAAATTCCCAGGACACAAAACAGACAGAAATCATTAAGAACAAACTAAAATCCTAGTTAACCTATACTACCAAACTAAAAATCCCTATCAAGTATATTTGAACTAAACTAATTACCAGAACAGGATCAGCATAATAAAGATGGAAATTGTTGTTTCATGCATTTAAACACTAATCTGACTAAGTAATAAGACCTAATTAAGCTAACAATTTGATTGATTCAACTAACATTTAAGCATTCAGACTAACAACACAAAACAAAAATCTAATCAAAAGAAATGAAAATTGATCTAAAAGAATTAACCTATTTATACAAATCTCTAAATTGGAAATCGAAATTATGCTTGATCAAATATATGAAACAAAGAATCAAACTAACAGAAAACTAAAGAAAAATACAGAAAAAGAAAACTTACAATTGAAGAGAAGATTCCGGCCAACCAATAATGTTTGAATCTTCCCAAGATTCCTGACACGTAACATCTCTAATCGTATGTTTTCTTTTAGGGATATTTACGGTCCAAAATCCTAAAGATTTTGAATTAGGGTTTTGGCCAAAATTTGATCTAAGATTCGAACCAAACGGGGAAAGATTTAAAGGCTAAGGGTTGTGGATTTGGGATGAGAGGTGTGAGGAAATCATGTGGTGTAAGTTTGGGGTGGTTTGGGTGAGTTTGTGTTTTGACCAAAATTTCGATCTGAAATTCGAAACAAATGGCTAGGATTTGAAGAATGAGATTTACAGATTTGGAACGAAGATGGGACGGAGATTCAGGGGTGAAATTTTGGGGTTGATTGGGGTTGCGCCGCCGCCGGCGACGATTTCCGGCCAGCGGCGATGGGGTGGAGTAGGTGGAGGTAAGGTGGAGCAAGGTGGGGTTGTAGTGGCCGGCGGAGAGGGGGCAAGGTACGAGGAAGGTCATATTTGTCTCTAGGGTTTGTAACATTTTTAGACAATTATATCTATAAGTTGAAATTGATCCAAAGCCGTTGGATTAAATCAAATAGATGGTCAGGATGGGCCAATGCCAGAACGACGTCGTTTGGCTTTTGAAGAGGCTGGACCGGGTAGTATTTGGGCATGTGCATGGGTTGAGCGGGATCCGTTTGGCTATTGGGCTCGAATTCAATTCACTGTAATAGCCCACTTTATTTTATACACTTTTTTTTTGTTTTTTCTTTCAATTGTTTTCTTTTATTCTTTTTATTTTTTTTAATATTGTGTGTTTTTTATTATTTTTATTTTTTCTGATTTTATAAAATGTAAAAATTGAAACAAAGACCTAATATAATTCAAAACTAAACTATTTAAGTACTAAAATTATTTAAAATTCTATTTAAAGATAAATGCAACAATTAACAATTAAAAATGCAAAGAAACTATTTTTGTGATTTTCTATAAATTTTATTCTAAAACAAATTAATACCTAATTAATACTAAAATTGTAAAATTAAATCTGTAAATGCAAGTGCATATTTTTGTATTTTCATATGAATAAAAATGCAACCAATTAACACAAAATTCAACAAAATTCACAAAAAAATTATAAAAATCATTTTATTTGAAACTTTTGGAATAATTTGCTTAGGGCAAAAATCACGTGCTCACAGCTGCCCCTCTTTGCTAGGAAACACGAAGAGTTTTCGTGCAAAGACAAGTGAGCATAAACGAACGATTTTTGCCCGTTTGCATATTCCGTGTGAAGCATTTTGAAAGAGTTGATCGCACCCTACTCTAGAGGCTGCCTACATATCCCTGGCTAAACAGGAATCAGGTCAGTGTAGTTCAGGAATGTCTGGTAGCTGGGACTACCAAGAGCTGTGATTTCACTGCTGTTGCTGTTGCTGTTGCTGTTGCTGTTGCTACTGCTCGCTGACCTCCTTATTACACCGTGGTAAAACAAAAGAAACTAACCTAAGCTATGATCTATGAGTTACAAAAGATCCTATATATGTCTTCAAACTTGCTCTTGTTTTGCCTTGAACTTGTATCTTGTGTTCTTCCAATGGAATTCTTGTTGTTGCCTTGGCGATATTTTGTCATTCCTCTTGATGATGCTTGACTGCTACAATTTGAAATATGTGTCCATTTTTCAGGTGGGCTCCTGCTTGTGATGCTTGAAAAGGTATTCCCTTATTCTCCAGGTGGGCTCCTGACGGGGATGCTTTGGAAAGTATTCCCTTGTTCTCCAGGTGGGCTCCTGATTGCCATGCTTGAAAAGTATTCCCTTGTTCTCCAGGTGGCTTCTGATTGCAACAAAAATAGACAAACAAAGAAATTTTTTTTGCCCCAGTCTGGTGACTGGGCACATCATGTTATTAAGGCTAAAATTTGGATTGTACTTCCCTTGTTTTCCAGGTCGGTGCCTGACTGCTAAATTTAAAAATATTCCCTTGTTCTCCAGATGGGATCCCGCTTGCTGATTTTGAAAAGATATTCCCTTGTTTTCCAGGTGGGCTCCTGATTGCTGATTTTGAAAAGATGTTCCCTTGTTCTCCAGGTGGGCTCCTACTTGCTGATTTTGAAACGATATTCCCTTATTCTTCAGCTGGGCTCCTGCTTGCGATAAAACAAAGAAAATTTTCTGTCCTAGTTTGATGATTGGGCGCATTATGTTACCAAATATTGAAACTTGAAGGTTGAAATTTGCATTATATTTCTCTTGTTCTCCAGGTGGGTGCCTGATTGCTGCGCTTGAAATGTATTCCCTTGTTCTCCAAGTGGGCTCCTGAGTGCTGCATTTGAAAAATATTCCCTTGTTCTCCAAGTGGGCTCCTGATTGCAACAAAAATAGACAAACAACGAAAATTTTTCTGCCCCAGTTTGATGGCTGGGCACATGGGTGAGTGTTAAACTGAATTATTTTACTAACTATTATAAGAATTTGAAACTGAACTATTTTACCAACTATTATAAGAATCTGAAAACTAAGTCCTATTATCCAGGGAGGTCCTGACAACTCCTAACAATTATGAACCTAAGTTATATCTTTCAAAGGTATTACTTCCACTACATTGTTATCAAAGAGGTATTAACTACTCCCCATTATTCAGGAGGGTCCCGATAACTTCTAGTTAAAAGACAATTTTAACCTAAATTATATCTACTAAAGGTACGAATTCTACTATATCTTGTTATTTAGACTGACCTTAAAACTACGTCCCATTATCCAGGAGGGTCCTGAAAACTCTTAATTGAAACCTATTGCAAACTTTGAAACAAACTTATATTCCTTTGGGGTACATTTATGCTAGGTTATGCTTCTCACTATTGTTTTGAAATTTAAACTAAATCCCATTTTTCAGGAGGGTCTTGAGAAATCATACCTGTTTGGGTCCTGCCTTTTCTTACGGATGGTTTTTTTTTCTAAGCGAACGAAACTTCTTCCCTTGTTTCAATCAAAGAAAAATCTTGTCAGTTTAAAATGTGGTTAGTTGTTGGCATTCTTGTTGGCCATGTTTCTGCTTCCAACTTTGCTCTGACTTGCTTCCTTGGACTTTCTTTGAAATGCCTCGACTTCCCGGCTGACTTTTAACCCTCTGACTTTGATGACCCAAATGTTTTATCCCATATTGTTTTGTGTTTCTGTCCCCTCTTGTGAAACTTTGCTTTTCCCCCACTATTATCTGATTATCCTACTGATGGGATTTCCATTGGTCCTTCATGCTTTACTTTCTTTTGATATGTTCCAACCTTGTTGTGCCATACAACTGGGAAGCTGGTAGTTAGCCTTGACATCCTTCTTTTGTTTTTGAATAGTACTAACACTGAAATATCTTATAGACAGACTCCAAGAGAATGAAATGCAATGACCTCGAAGGTTAATGATATAAAGACTCTGAAAATGAAGAGAAGAAGATAAGACTTATCTGAGTGGAACGGCTGGTACTATTGATCGTGCCATGCATTTTGGATTAACCAACCTAGTCCTGTCCAACTAGTCAACTTTCTATTGCCATACTTTGTTGTTCCATACTTTCATAACCCGACTTTCGCCAAAACCCAAACCTTGCTTGTCTTGCCATATTTCGAGTACCTTTCAACCACAGACTTCTTTCATTTGCCCATCTGAAAAATCATTTTCGCCTTATGGTGCCCGTAAGGGTTTTCACCAATAAGACTTTCTCATTTTTATTTCTCTCCAAACTCACTTCGCCTTACGGTGCCCGTGAGGGTTTTTACCAATAAGACTCTCTCATTTTCATCATTTTTCTTCTGGCACCAGAGTGTTGTCCCCAACATGAATCACTTTACCTGCTCGTATTGGCATTTCTTAAGATTGATCAGAAGGTCTTTCTTTGGATCGTAATATGGTTTTTGGACAGGTTTTAGAAAGAAGGGTATAGAGGCTCAAAATAATTCCACATGGGTTCGAAATTACAACTTTCGGAATCATATTTCTCGCAACAAACACAACTTCTGCCCCAGTTTCCTTCTTGGGGATTTTTGGACTTTTCTTTTGTTGTGAATGAACCTCAGTGAGAGGTTGCCTACGTACCCTTTCGGGATCAAGTCAAACGTAGTTCAGGTCAAAAAATTGCTTCGTTGTTGCGATGTTTCCTTTCTTCCATTCTTCTTTTATTTCTTTTTCACTTCATTTCCTTTCTTTTCTTTTCTTTCTATTCTTTTTTTTTTCTTTTCTTTTCTTTTTCTCTTCTTTCTTTTCTCTATTTTTCTTCTGTTTCTCCACTTAATTTCATCGCTTGGGTTTTCGAGTTTTGTTATTGATTCCGAAAGAGGGATACGAAAGAAAATAGAATAAATCTCAAAGGGATAACAAAGGATAAAGTGTTTGGATAGCAGAACAAAATGCCTTCGTCATTTGAATCTCAAAACATGCCAAATACAATTAGGTACATAAAAATAAAGAAATCATAGATAGTATCTCTTGACTGTATCAAAGTTGATAGCCATTTCTTTGCATTTTCCTTCCACATCCGTTAGATACAATGCACCATTGGACAACGCTCGGGTTACAACAAACGGCCCCTGCCAGTTGGGGGCAAATTTTCCTTTTGCTTCAGCCCAATGAGGTAAGATACGCCTCAACACCAATTTCCTACTTCAAACTTCCGCGGACGTACTTTCTTGTTATATGATCTTGCCATTCTCTGTTGGTATAACTGTCCATGATATACTGCTGCTAATCTCTTCTCATCAATCAGGCTCAATTGTTCCAAACGGGCTTTGACCCACTCATCATCATCAATTTCCGCTTCGGCAATAATTCGAAGGGATGGTATTTCAACTTCTGCAGGTATCATCGCCTCTTTACCATATACTAATCAATAAGGAGTTTCCCCTACTGAAGTGCGAACAGTAGTGCGATAGCCTAACAAAGAAAAAGGTAATTTCTCATGCCATTTCCTGGATCCTTCCACCATTTTCCGAAGTATCTTCTTGATGTTCTTGTTAGATGCCTCGACTGCTCCATTCACCTTAGGACGATATGGGGTGGAATTGTGGTGCGTGTTCTTAAACTGCTGACATGTTTTCGCCATTATATGGCTGTTGATATTGGCACCATTGTCTGTGATAATCACCTTCGGAATTCCGAATCAACAAATGATATTTGAATGCACAAAATCAACCACTGCCTTCTTGGTCACTGATTTGAAAGTTTTCGCTTCGACCCACTTAGTGAAGTAATCAATGGCTACTAGAATAAACCTGTGCCCATTAGATGTTGCTGGCTCGATTGTCCCGTTGACATCCATCCTCCAAGCAACGAAGGGCCATGGTGCCGACATTGTATGCAACTCAGATGGTGGAGAATGAATCAAATCTATGTGTACCTGGCATTGATGACATTTACGCACGAAATTGATACAATCTTGTTCCATAGTAAGCCAATAATAACCTGCTCGGAGAATCTTCTATGCCAATACATTTCCACTCATATGAGGTCCACAAACTCCCGCATGTACCTCAGTCATGATAGTTGTAGCTTGTTTATCATCCATGCCCCTCAATAAACCAAGATCTGGAGTTCTTTTGTACAAGACCCCTCCACTGAAGAAACATTTGCTTGCCAAGCGTCTAATGGTTCTCTTTTGATCCCCTGTGGACTGTGCCAGATATACTCCCATTCTGTGGTATTTTTTGATATCATAAAACCACAGCTCACCATCAAGCTCTTCTTCTACCATATTACATTAGGCATGTTGATCTCGGACCTGAATCTGTAACGGTTCCACAAAAGCCTTATCTGGGTGATGCAACATTGATGCCAAAGTGGCCAAAGCATCAGCAACTTCATTATGAATCCTTGGAATGTGCCTGAAATCTATTGACTGAAACCGTTGACAAAGTTCATGCAAACATTGCCGGTACGGTATGAGCTTTAAGTCTCGCGTCTCCCATTCTCCCTGAATCTGGTGTACCAAAAGATCCGAGTCGCCCATGACCAAGATCTCCTGGGCACCCATGTCTATAGCCAACCTTAAACCCAAGATACATGCCTCGTATTCAGCCATGTTATTGGTGCAGTAAAAGCGAAGCTGAGCTGTAATAGGGTAGTGCTTCCCTGTGTCAGAAATAAGTACCGCTCCTATCCCAACACCTTTGGCATTGGCAGCCCCATCAAAGAACAACTTCCACCCCGATTTTTCATCTAATTCTGATTCCTCGATATATATTGTCTCCTCATTAGGAAAGTATGTTTTCAAAGGTTCATATTCATCATCAATTGGATTCTCGGCTAAATGCTCAGCCACTGCTTGTGCTTTCATCGCAGTACGGGTCAAGTAGACAATATCAAATTCCGTGAGCAAGATTTGCCACTTTGCGAGCCTCCCTGTGGGCATGGGATTCTGAAAAATGTACTTCAATAGATCCAACCACGAGATGAGATAGGTAGTATATGATGACAAGTAATGTTTCAATTTTTGCGCAACCCAGGTTAAAGCACAACATGTTCTCTCAAGCTGAGTGTACTTTACCTCGTAAGATGTGAACTTCTTGCTGAGGTAGTAAATTGCCTGTTCTTTCTTTCTCATGACATCATGCTGCCCCAGTACACAGCCAAAAGAGTTATCCAAAACTATCAGATAAAGGATCAAGGGTCTTCCCAGTTCTTGCGGAACCAACACATGTGGACTGGCCAAATACTCTTTAATATTGTCAAATGCTGCCTGACATTCATCCGTCCATCTGACCGCAGCATCTTTCTTTAGCAACTTAAAGATTGGCTTGCAAGTCGTTGTAAGTTGGGCAATGAACCTTCTGATATAATTCAACCTACCAAGCAAACTCATCACTTCTTTCTTGCTCTTTGGCGGTGGTAATTCCTGGATGGCTTTGATTTTGGACGGGTCTAACTCAATACCGCGTCGACTTACCACAAACCCCAACAACTTCCCTGACAGGACTCCAAACGCACAGTTTGCTAGATTGAGCTTGAGATTGTACCTGCGGAGCCTCTGGAAAAACTTCCTCAGGTCTTTAACATGGTCACATTGCTTTCTCGACTTTATTATCACATCATCTATATATACTTCAATTTCCTGATGTATCATATCATGGAACATGGTGGTCATCGCCCTCATGTATGTTGCCCCTGCGTTCTTCAATCCAAATGGCATGACCCTATAGCAATAAGTTCCCCAAGGTGTGATGAATGCCATCTTTTTAGCATCTTCCTCATCCATCAAAATCTGGTGATAGCCCGCATAACAATCCACAAAAGAACCAATCTCATGTTTGGCACAATTGCCAATCAATATATGGATGTTTGGCAGTGGGAATTTGTCCTTTGGACTCGCCTTATTGAGATCACGGTAATCAATACACACTCTGGTCTTTCCATCCTTCTTTAGTACGGGCACAACATTAGCTAACCAGGTGGGATATTGGGTAACCCGAATGACCTTCACATCAAACTGCTTGGTGACCTCTCCTTTGATTTTCACACTGATATCTCTTTTAAATTTCCTCAACTTCTGCTTGACAGGAGGGCATGCCGAGTAAGTGGGCAATTTGTGGACCACCAGATCGGTACTTAAACCCAGCATATCATCATATGACCATGCAAAAACATCTTTGTATTCAAACAACACTTTGATTATCTCATCCTTGAGCGGGGCTTCCAAATGGACACTTATTTTTGTTTCCCGAACATTATCCTGACCCCCCAGATTGATTGCCTCTGTGTCATTCAAATTAGGTTTGGGTTTTTCCTCAAATTGACTTAATTCTTTACTGATTTCTTCCAAGGCTTCCTCGTCATCATATTCTATCTCATCGTCACACTCAATTTTTGCTATTTCACATTGATTATCAAGACTAGGCCGGAAACTCCTCATGTATGACACATCATTGAAACCAGTATAAAAGGGACTGTACAAGAGAAAAAAGAAAAACAAAAATAAAGGCTATCAGGAATGAAGAGAGAAGGAAATTGCATTTCATTAAAATTGTAAGATAACAAGGTTTAACTAATCCAAATGGACGGAACATAGCAATCCGAATTACAACCTTGGAAATAATCCAGATTTAAGACTCAAAGGAAAATCAAAAACTAACTACCACGACTCCTTCCGAGTAGGAAGAGGAGTAGCTTCCCAGTTATTAAGCTTGGCCTGAGACCCCACGAACTGCACATCAATTTTACTCGGACTTTTGCCTGCTTCCACCATATTCACCTTATCAAAAAACCTTTCGAACCTCTCGATCAGCTCCTTTTCGGGTTCTATTACCACGGAATTTGGCATTGCTATTGATGGGCGCCTTTTAGTACCAGGCCGGTCAAAAGAACGGGAAAGGCGAGAAATAGGTTTTGGAAGGGTCCACACTCTCTTCTTCATCTTTTTGGCTCTCCTTATGTCAGCAGCAGTGGGTTTGAAGCCTAACCCGAAAGTATCAATATTGGCAGGAAGAGACACCGGCTGTATGAAGTCCTGGAGTGAAGCACCCAAACCCTTTCCGGGTAAGAATCCATTCCTTATCATCTCTGACGCTACCATGACAGATGCAGCAGATATCTTTGGCCTAGGAACACACTCCCCTTTCGGGTTTTTAGCAACTGACACTATGTCCAAGACTTGGTACACCCACAGACCTTTGTCGTCTTAAACTTCCTCGAAGGGTGTAATGGCATTACAAGAATTGTCCTCCCCATGGGCCACAATCTCTTGCTGATCCCATTCAAATTTGACCATCTGATGCAAAGTAGACGGCACTGCCTTTGCGGCATGGATCCAGGGTCGTCCCAATAAAAGATTGTAGGAAACAGCAATATCGAGCACTTGAAACTCCATAGTGAATTCCACTGGTCCTATTGTTAGCTCAAACACAATATCTCCCACTGTGTCCTTGCCTCCTCCATCAAATCCCCGTACGCAGATACTATTTTTATGGATTCTTTCACTGTCAACTTTCAACTTTTCTAGGGTGGAAAGAGGGCAAATGTTTGCACTAGACCCATTATCAATTAACACCCGAGTAACCACGGAATCTTCACACTTGACGGTGAGGTAAAGGACTCTATTATGTTCAATTCCTTCCAACGACAACTCATCATCGAAGAATGTAACCATGTTAACCTCAAAAATCTTGTTTGATATCTTTTCAAGATGGTTGACGGAAATCTTATCTGGCATATGAGCTTCATTCAGAATCTTCATCAACGCCCGGTAGTGTTCATCCAAATGGATCAATAAAGACAGTAATGAGATCTGCGCCGGGGTTTTCCTCAATTGTTCCACGATTGAATAGTCTTCTGCCTTCATCTTTTTCAAAAATTATTCGCCTTCTTCTTCAGTAACAACTCTTTTTACCGGTGTCAGATTGTCTTTAGTTGTTTTAACCTTTCTCAATTCTTCAGGGGCAAAGCATCTCCCTGATCTAGTCAACCTATGAGTTTCGCACACTTCTTCTTTAACTTCTTTTCCTCTGTACATCACATTCACCCGGTCATAATTCCACGGGACATCTTTTTCACTAACCATTGGCAATTGAGTCACCGGTTTAATGATAATCGGTTCTGTGCGGGCGCCCTTTGCAACCAATACAGGCTTAACAACTGCTCCTGGTATTGTCACTTTAAAAGGTTCTAGTTTCACTATCATCACTGGTTCACTGACTATCTGTTCCACTGCGAACAATGCCTTCCCACCGATCAATTTCTCATTTGCTCTATTCTCACTTGCCTTAATCATCATCACAGTTTGCGACGGCCTCTTGTATTCTCCCTTCTACACTAACTCAATCATGTGAGTATCATGATGAGTTGGTAATGGATTCTGAGTGATATTGGGAGTCTCCGGAGCCTGCACTTCAATTCTCCGTGTATCAATAAGTTCCTGAATGGTAGTTTTCAGATGCCAGCATTTCTCCGAATCATGCCCTGGCGCTCCTGAGCAATATTCACAATTTACTGAATAGTCCAGGTTCCTTGGGGGAGGATTTGGTATCTTTGGTTCAATTGGGTTCAGCATGCCCAGCTGTCTTAATCTGTGGAACAAGCTGGTATAAGATTCTTCTAACGGAGTGAAAGTCTTCTTCTTTTGCAAGCTATCATTCGTGGTAGCAAGGTTGGGTCGGAAACCGGTTCCACTGGGATTTCTGTGGGTTCTCGAGGGTGGGTATGTGTTTTGGGTATGGTAGATATTTTGTGGGGTGGGTGCACGCCAAGGTGCCTGAGGTAGAGGATAAGTTTGGGCGTGGTGAACTGAGAAGTGAGGAACGGGAGGTGGGTAGTAGTGTTGTGGTGGGCCATATGGGGTGTGTGGGTAAGTTTGGGGATATGGGCGAGGTTGGTGATAATATGGTGAAGGACCCTTGGACCATGCTCTCGACTCCACCACTGTAACTTCTTCCTTTTTCTTCTTCCCCAATACCCCTCCAGTGCCAGTCTGGATGGCCTGGGTAGTTGCTTTTATTGCATAATAACTCATAATTTTGTTGGACTTAAAACCTTCTTCCACCATGCATCCCATTTTCACTACTTCATTAAACGTTTTTCCAACTGCTGACACCAGATGTCCGTAATAAGTAGGCTCCAAAGCCTGCAGAAAATAATTCACCATTTCACCCTCTTTCATTGGAGGATCGACCCTCGTGGCCTGCTCCCTCCACCGAAATCCATACTCTTTAAAACTTTCTCCAGGTTTCTTCTCAATCTTGGTCAATGAGAGACGATCGGGGACAATCTCAAGGTTGTATTGAAAGTTGTTTGCAAATGATTGGGCCAAGTCATCCCATGTGTACCATCGGGCATGATCTTGCCTTGTGTACCACTCTAAAGCCGCTCCACTAAGACTTTGGCTGAAGTGCGCCATTAACAATTCATCTCTTCCTCCAGCACCCCTCATCTTGCTACAAAATTCCCTCAGATGGGCTACGGGGTCGCCATGTCCATCATATAGATCAAACTTTGGTAACTTGAAACCCGCAGGCAGTTGGACGTCGGGAAACAAGCACAAGTCTTTATAAGCGACACTCACCTGTCCTCCTAGACCTTGCATATTTCGAAATGATTGTTCTAAGCTTTTCACCTTACGTATCATCTCCTCCTGCTCGGGGTTTTTAGGAGGCTTTTCTTCTTCAGCTGAAATATCAATAAGAGGAGTATAAGAGTATGGTTCGGGAGGTTTGAAAGTGGGCTCGGGTAGATAATAGTGGTTTTCCTGTGTTTGGAACAATGGTTCACTCGAAGATCTGTGTAACGTGGAAGGTGGAGGAGCCGCGAATACAAGAGCAACTGGTGGTGGAGGGCAGGGAATTTGCTTGGGTGGTGGAGGTGGTGGGGTTTGGGAAGTGGTTGCGTAATATTGTTGGTAGGTCGGGTAAGCCGGAGAAGAATTCACTGTGGGAGGATCTTGTGATTGAGTGAGTGGCGGGATATAGGCAGGATTGGCAAGATAAGTTGGCACGGGATGTCCTTTTGCCCAGGCCTGGTACATTTCGGCCATCTGTTGTTTTAGATTATACATCTCCACTTTCATAGAGTTGACATCTACCACTTCTTCTTCCCTAACCGAGTTGACAATAATTGCTTCTATCTCTTGGTTGACCATTTTTGACATGTCGTTGGAGCGGGTGTTATATGGGTGAGTTGCCAGAATGCCAGTCAGCTAAACCACCTGTCAGAACTCATCATCAACAACAGTGTTACTAGGGGTTAGGGCATTAACAGACAAATAACCGTATATTTGGAGCATGGATGCACCTAGGCAATTATCGTTTTCTAATATGCATTTGCTCGGCCGCGTGCGTCATCCCGGCTTTGACTGTGACATCTTTCTTTTATCCTTGCCTTGTTTCTTTTATTTTGACATTGTTTCTTTGTTGCAGATTTTCCCTTCTCTTTTGTTTTTCTTTTTCTCTCCCGTTTTCTTTTATTGTTATGCTCTTCTTTTCATTTTAGTTTTTTATTCTTACTGTATTTTCCTTTTTCATATGGCTATGGTCGGATCCTATAGGGATTGCCTATGCATCATTCCCATGCCTGAATTAGATCAAATGCAATAACTGTAAAATAGAAACAAATTTTTTTTTGGAATTTTCAATTTTAGAAACATTTCAAATACAAGGACTCAAAACTGACACATGAAGACAACTAACAGACTCTAAATGATAAAACGAGCTACAAACTCCATCAACAACTATTCTACTGAAGACTGACTCAAAATGAAAATACAGACTCAAATAACTGATACACTCTAGTAAAAATACAGACTTTAATGATGGTCATGAATACATTAAAGCTCCTGGTGCCCACGGGGCATCGTTCGGTCTCACCGCGGGCCTATGTGCATGTTCTCCTTGGAGTCTGTCCAGGTCACTCATTATCTGTTTCACAAATATCATCACTGAGGCAAAGAAGGTAGTCTGAGTCATATTCTCGCACATTTGGCATTTTCTGGTGATGTGGTGAGCAATAGCTAGGATTCTTTCTCCGATTATGCCTTTTTCCTGAAGCAACCGCCCTATCTGTTCGGCCCTGGCCTCCAAAGTCTGCTGATTTCTCTCCTGAAGTTGTTGCAGATCCATTTCTAATTGTGCCGAAGCTGTATAGCAGTGTTCCCTTTCAACCTTTAACTCTTTTGCTTGTTTGCTTATTTTGTTTTCTGCGGTAATGACCTTTTTCCTCAATCTGACGACCTCATTATCATTTTCTTCTTTCAGCTGCTGAATCATACTGGCTCGTTCCTCTGCATTTTTAGTCAACTGTCTTCGAACCCCAGCTAGTTCCTTTTCTGCTTTATTGAGGTCGAAACTGTAATCATTTACTTTTTCCTTAAATTGTCTATAAGCTTTGCATCTTTGGCATTCCTAGCAGGGTTTTCCGCCGCTATCTTCATTTTCTGGATTTGGGCTCGTAAGGCTTCATTTTCTTTGGTCAATTTCTTTTTCTCGCCCTCATCAGCCGCAGCTTGCACACTATTTTCAAACTTAAGAGATTGGACTTGTTTTTCCACCTTACTTATTTTTTCCCTGTACTCGTTCTCTTTAGCTAGCCAAGCCCACTATTCTCTTGATGATTCGGCAAACTGCTGGATGTGAGGTCTTTTAGCTGGCCTTTCATGCTCACATTCTCTCATATACCAAGCAGAGTATTCGGGCGACACTTCGCCTTTGGCCCGATCCTTTACGCAAGTATCTGACTTCAAGTATTGGCATTTATTCCAAATCTGGCGGACTTTTGCTTCAGGGAATTGTCCATCAAGACTAATCTCTACTACCTGAGTACTAAGATCACCGTCCTTCGGCACTATCTGGCATCTTTCAAGCTGCCTTAAAACCCGATATGGAGCATAGGGTTGAATTCTTTTGAGACCCATCAAGAGAATATGCATCCTTGCTGTTGGCATGTATATGATTTCATTAACAGGCAGCCATCCAAGCATCCATTCTATTTGACTAGTAGTGAGGGACCGAAAGTATGCTATCCAACCCATGAATCCTTCCGGCAAATTGACCCCTTTAATCCTCGTGTAGAACTCTTTTATGCATGTTTTCTCTGGAGACCCATAGCTCAAAAACTGATGACGATGGCAAAGGTGCTCGGTCATTCACATTTGCAGCAGTAGATTGCATCCCTCGAAGAAGTCTTTCCCAGCCTTACAGGCTGTAAGAGCGCGGAAGATGTCGTCTAATATCATAGGTGCAAGAGTGCTTTTGTCTTGAGTTATTAGAGTACTGACGACCCCGGCTATTTTTATGTCAATGTATCCATCTTTCCTTGGAAATACCACCAGCCCCAGAAAAACCACCATGAAAGTGACGCGCCTATGCTCCACCCATTTTTGGCGGTTTCCATTACTACATATCTTGCTTTCTGGGTTATTGAACCCCCCGATGTGGCCATATCTATGGTATATGAAATGTGGGGTGCAAAAGCCATTTTCCAGATCTGCATTGTGAACTGTCCTACGTATCTTCAGAGAGTCTAAAAATCTGTACACGGCTACAATTCTCAGGGCCACTAAATATTTGTCTTTTAAATGAACCTCATCTTTCCCTATGTACCCAGCCATTTTTTCTAGTGTTGGGGTAAGCTCGAAGTCTGAGAAATGGAACACATTGTGTGACGGGTCCCAACACGTCACTAGTGCTTTGATAATATATCCCCGAGGCATAATTTCTAGAAAACCGGTAAGCCCTTTCAAATATTTCTTGACTTCATCTTGCCCTTCGCCTCCTAAATCATTCCACCACAGACGTAACTCCAAATGGATCTTATTCATGATTGAGAAAGGTTCATTTTGAGTTGTGCTCATCCTGCACATTTATTAAGGTGATTTAATCATTATTTGTCCTAAAGGCATAAACTGACACTATTCTTCTTATTCAAATTTCTAATTTCAAACAAATCCGGTTTTGCAAATACGACCTTTCAGCACTTCTGGTGAAGATTTCAAAGATGTGCCCGCAAACCGTTTTAAAATGACTCGGGGTGGCTGTTCTTGTAAAAACAGCCTTCCGGTGCCTGTTTGGGGACATTCGGCTTATTTTGAACAAGAATGGCGTCACCCGACTTATTGGATAAAAAATAAAATTTTGGCATATTTGGCTATTTTTTATAAAAGGGGTGGCTGGACCCGATGAGGGTTGCCTACGTATCTCACATCCGGTGAGCATCAAACCAACGTAGTTCAGGCACATTAACGAACTATTTTAAAAAAAGACTCTTTTTCATTTTTATTTTTTGGCATTTCAAAAGAAAATAACAAAACTTCTTTCAAAAGCAATACTCTTTTTCATTTTCATTTTTCATGGCAAGACAAACTATTTTCCTTTTCTATTTTTTTTTAAAACAAGACAAAATAACGACTCTTTTTTCCTTTTTCATTTTCAACAAACAAATAAACAACCTATTTTTTCCAAACAAAAATAAAGACTCTTTTTCTTTTTCTTTTCCTGCGCACAACTTCCAAAAAGAAAGACTCTTTTTATATTTTCCTTTGCTTTTAGTAAAACAAACTATTAAAAACAAAATATTTCCATTTTTCTTTTTTTGTTTTTGAAATTTCGGCAGAGTTTCGACAATAATTGGGCATCGGTTTTTCTAAAACTAAACAATTAATTCTTTACACTGCTATTTCTCCCTTTTTCTCTTTTTCTCAATTGCACAAAATTCCCGATGTTCAAAAATCGGTCAGCATGCAGCCTGAGACAAATAAATGCACGTAAAATGCATCATGGTGGTCTTTTCATATCAGGTTACCTGTCCTAGACGGACCCAACCCCTGTGTTGAGTCCCCTAAGTCAAATGCAACATGATGCAAATAAGCGCTCCTATTAGGGACCCGGCATGAAGTCAAGTTATTCTAAGTTCAAAACATAGGTATGGGTTCTAGACTGTGTACCCGAGCGGACAACTCGAGTCGAGGAGGGGGCTACGTACCGGGGACCCGCGGGATCGTCCGGCTTAGTAACTTGTCTGGACTCTTTCTTATTTCAACATATGACACTAACAGAATAGGGATTCTCAACCAGTAAGCACATCCCCGGAGGTGAGAAGAGAAGGGTTTCGGCGCATTTTATATATACAGTTCAAATAATATCAAAGCGGTAAAGCATTTAGCACATTTAGCAGGGGAAACATGTAGGAAAATCAAATAAAGTCAAACATAACAATTATTCCAAGCTCTAATTCTTAAACCCAGAACCAAAGTTCTGAGTTTGTCATCCCCAGCAGAGTCGCCAGAATTGTTACACCCCCTTTTTTGCTTACTACACCCCTAAGGGCGTAAAAGAGTATTTCCAATTAAAGGACAATCGGAACGGGATTTATTATTAAAATTCAGAGTCGCCACTTGGGATATTAATGGTGTCCCAAGTCACCGGTTTAATCCCGAACCAAGGAAATTATGACTCTGCTAACAGTCTGCAAACCAAAAATTCGAGTAAGGAATTCTGTTAACCCGGGAGAAGGTGTTAGGCATTCCCGGATTCCGTGGTTCTAGCACGGTCGCTCAACTATTGTATTTGATTTTATCTGATTTCAGAATATGTTCTAACTTATGTGCCTTTTATTAATAGTCCGATTTTATTATATATTTATTATTTTTATTTTAATAAGAATTGCAACGTCGTGAAAATGTATCTTGAACCACGTCACACCAGTGCACCTGTGGCTTCTGACACATTTCGACTTCGTTGAGATTTAGATTTGGGTCACATAAATGTGCACCCGTATTTAGGAAAGTAATATTATTAAAATACGTGCCTAAAGCAACTATGCATTTATTATCTTTGGGAAAGACCGTGAAATTCGCTAAACGGTCCTCCCGAAGTCTAAGTATTTTTTTTTGTATGATATTTATGAAGGGCCCCGCCTTTTGTTTGTTTTAATTAGCGAGGCTCGTCTCGTTTTATTGTTAAAAGGAAATCCTCAAGTAACTATGATTTTCTATCTTTTGTTTATCTCTAATACTAAAAAAATTCCTAATCATTTAATGTTACCTAATAATTATTACGACTGTGTCCATGGGCTTATATGATTTCAGATTCTAGCCATTTTGAGCTTGAGCATAGCCCATATGGAGAGACCATACCCCAGGCATGCAAAGGGCAGGCCAATCATGAGCCTCAGCCCAAAGATCCCAAACCACACAAGATGTGCACACCGTACAAAATATCCAGTACACAGGTATTGGGCCTAAGTCCAGCCCAAATCGGACAGGGCAGATCAGGCCGCACAGGAGAGGTAGATGGATCGAATCCCTGAAGCTAGGCAGGCCCATATTTTGTCACAACCCAGATTTCCCACCATCGGGATCGTGATGGCGCCTACTCATGGTAGCAAGGCAAGCCAACTCAATTACCTTTCCCTTACTAAACAATTATTTCAACAGTTTGTAGCATCAATAAAGAACATGAAATTTAATAAGAACAATAGCGTAAGTCTGATTTATAAATACGAATCAAAAGCGGAATAGTCAATAATAGCCTCTACCCAAGATTTGGTGTCACATTACTCACGAACTTCTAAGAATAAACTAAATACAAAGGTCTCAAAGAAATATAACAGTTGTCTGTCACGAAACAATGAGGCAACAGTCAAATAAGAAAAGCATCAAGAAGAGAAGTCGGGCCTGCGTACGCCTGCAAGGCTACCTCAGTCTCGTGATAAAGAAATCCTACTCTCGTACTACTGCTGTTGCTGCTCCTCAAAACCTGGACCTGTGCAAAAATGCACAGAAGTGTAGCATCAGCACAACCGATCCCATGTGCTGGTAAGTGTCTAGCCTAACCCCTTGACGAGGCTAGACTGGACACCACATAAACCTGTGCATTCATAAATATACAACAAAATCGAAATACCAAACAACTAACAATATGGGAGGGGGAAACATACTATGAGGAGATAACATTAATAACAGAAATCCCAAATAACAACTAAAGCATCTTAGATTCACAATAACCAAGGAAACAATGTCCAATATAAACATATAGTGCCAACAAGTGTTGTGGCGTGCAATTCGCTCCAAAAATATCACTGTTGCGGCGTGCAATCCGCTCCACGAATATCACAATTGTGGCATGCAACCCGCTCCACAAATATCACTGTTGCGGCGTGCAACCCGACCCATACCATTTATCAGGTATCATTGTTGCGGCGCGCAACCCGATCCTCATATATCATTGTTGCGGTGTTCAACCCGATCCTCAATATCATTGTTGCGGCGTGCAACCTGATCCTCAATATAATTGTTGTGGCGTGCAGCCCAATCCTCAATATCATCGTTGCGGCATGCAACGCGATCCTCAATATCATTGCTGCGGCGTGCAACCCGCACCTCAATATCATTTAGCAGTCTGAGTCCCCAATCAACAGCCAGAATGAAGGGACACATAGCAAACAAATACATGGCAACCATCCCGGCAAGAGAATACAATTAACAATTCAATCATCCCGGCAAGGGAATACAGTTAACAATTCAATCATCAAGGCAAGGAAATACATTTAACAATTCAATCATCCCGGCAACGGAGAATACAATAAGTACTTACGTCCCGGCAAGGGAATAATTAACAACATTTCCTTTTCCTTACTTTTCTTATCTTATAATTCACTTTACTATTTTGAGCCAACGCTCCAAAGAATTGAATAATCAATTACTGTTCACATGTTATTCACAATATATAGACATCCTCCGATAAACATGGAATTCACAGCCAGCTCATGATAATGACATTATAAGGACTCACGGTCATGCTAGACACCAATGTATAGATACTCGTCACCATGCCTATACATAGTACTCGATTACATAACAATTAGCAACAAGACTCAACTCCTATTCCCACAAGCTAGGGTTAGACCAAACACTTACCTCAAAGCCTTGAAATCCGCTTAATCCTCAACTATTGCTTTACCTCGCGGTTCCACCTCCAATTCACTCGAATCTAATCACAGTTTGTTCAATTACTTTAATAAACACTATATGAATTTGTTTGAATGCATAAAAATGGTTTTCCCAAAGTTTTATTCAAAATTACCCAAAATGCCCCAGGGCCCATGTGGTAAAAACTCGAGGTTTGAACCAAAATCCGATTACCCATTCCCCCACGAGTTCAAATATATAATTTGTTTTGAAATCGGACCTCATATCGAGGTCCAACTCCCCAATTTCTAGAAAACATAGGTTCTACCCAAAAACCCCAATTTCACCCATGAAAATCCCTGATTTCAAATGGAAAACATGTTTAATGATATTAAAAGTTGAAACAATTGAGAAAAAATTGACTTACAAGTGTTTTGGTATGAATTTTGCTCTTGAAAAATCGCCTATGGGGTATGGGTTTTGAAAGAATGGTGAAAAGTGATGAATTTTGACTAAGTATAAAAATTGCTGGGCTGCGGATATGGCAATTGCGAACAGTGGTTCGCATTTGCGAACAACGTTTTCATGGGAAATGCGACATCTGGGATCACATTTGCGAACCCAGGTCTGGTTGGCTAGGTTCGCATTTGCGAACGATTTATTGCATTTGCGACCAAGGCCATCTCGCTTTTGCGAGCTAGGGCGTCGCATTTCCGACTACAGCCCATCATACCAGACTTCGCACTTGCAAAGTCTTTATCACAATTGCGATCCTGCCCGACCTTCCCTTTCTTCGCATTTGCGATGGTTCATTCGCATTTGCGAAGCTCGCACTTGTGAGAAATTCTTCGCAAATGCGAAGATACCAGAACTAAGGAATACTAGTTTTTTTCAAATATCAGAAATGCAATCCGATGCCTATCCAAAACTTACCCCGAGCCCTCGGGGCTCCAATCCAAACATGCACACAACCTCAAAAACACCCTACGGACTTGCTCGCGCGATCAAATCGCCAAAATAATATCATTTACATAAAATCAAGCCTCAAAACTCATGATTTTTCTTCTAAACTTCATAAACTTTCAAACTTGGAACTTAAGGTCTGAAACACGTCAAACGACGTCCAATTTCGACCAAACTTCACAAAAGAGCTTAAACAATATATAAGACTTGTACCGGGCGTCAAAACCAAAATACAAGCCCGATACCATAGTCTTTTAATCAATTTAAATTTCTATTTTCCTTAACAATTTCAGAAAAACAATTTAACAGAAAAATTATTTTACTGAGGTTCTAGACCTCGGATTTCGACTCCGGGCACATGCCTGAGTCCCATATTTTTCTACGGACCTTTCGAGACCGTCCAATATCGGGTCCGGGTCCGTTTACCAAAAATGTTGACCAAAGTCAACTATAATCATATTAATATCAAAATTTTGCAAATTTTTCACAGATTCCACACATTTCAACATAAAAGCTTTCTGGCTACGCGCCTGGACTAAGCACGCAAATCGAGGCAATAGAAATGAGGTTTTCAAGGTCTCGGAAGCGCAGAACAGATGAGGAAAACAGGTGAAGACCCTTTGGGTCGTCACATGCTCCACCTCTAAAACAACCGTTCGTCATCGAACTGACAAAAGAAAGAAGTACCTGAGTCGGGGGACAAATATGGATAACGGCTCCGCATATTAGACTCGGACTACCAGGTCGATGCCTCAGGAGGCTGACCTCTCCACTAAACACGCACTGAAGGAAAGCTTTTCGACCTCAACTGTCAAACCTGCCGGTCTAGAATAGCTACCGGCTCCTCCTTGAAGATAAATCCTTGTCCAACTGGACAGTGCTAAAGTCTAACACATGTGTAGGACCGCCGTGATACCTCCGAAGCATAGACACATGGAAAACTGGATGCACGGCTGTTAAGCTAGGTGGCAATGCAAGTCTATAAGCCACATCTTCCACTCGATCAAGAATCTCAAATGAACCAATATACCTAGGGCTAAGCTTGCCTTTCTTTCCGAACCTCATCACGCCCTTCATAGGCGACACCCGGAGCAATACCCGCTCACCAACCATGAAATATACATCTCAGACCTTACAATTTGCATAACTCTTCTGCCTAGACTGAGCTGAACGCAGCCTCTCCTGAATAGTCTTGACCTTATCTAAGGCCTCCTGAACTAAGTCTGTACCCAACAACCGAGCCTCTCCCGGCTCAAACCATCTAACCGGAGACCGACACCGTCTACCATACAAAGCTTTATAAGGAGCCATCTGGATACTCGATTGATAGCTGTTATTATAGGCAAACGCTACTAAAGGCAGGAACTGGTCCCACGAGCCTCCAAAATCAATGACACAAGCTCGGAGCATATCCTCCAAAATGTGAATAGTCTGCCCGGACTGACCGTCCGTCTGAGGATGGAACGCTGTGCTCAACAGAACCTGGGTGCCTAACTCTTGCCGAACCGCTCTCCAAAAGTGCGAGGTAAACTGTGTACCCCAATCTAAAATGATGGATGCTGGTACACCATAAAGGCGAACAATCTCCCGGATATAAATCTCCGCTAACCTCTCAGATGAATAGGAGAATGCTACTGGAATGAAGTGTGCTGACTTGGTCAGTCTATCAACAATGACCCAAAGTGCATCAAACTTCTCCCGGGTCAACGGAAGTCCAGTAACGAAATCCATGGTAATCCTCTCCCACTTCCACTCGGGAAGCTCTCTGAAATAAACCACCAGGCCTCTAATGTTAATATTTAACCTGTTGACAGTTCAAACACCGCGCTACATATGCCACAATATCCTTTTTCATTCTACGCCACCAAAAATGTTGCCGCAAATCTTGATACATCTTTGTTGCGCCTGGATGAATAGAATACCGGGAACTGTGAGCTTCTTCTAAAATCAATTCTCGAAGTCCATCAACATTTTGCACAAAAATTCGCCCTTGCAATCTCAAAACTCCATCAGCATCTAAGGTGACCTGCTTGGCACCTCCTCGCTGAACCGTGTCTTTAAGGGAACATAAATGAGGATCATCAAATTGCCAATCGCGGATACGCTCCAATAATGAAGAGTGTGCGATCGTGCAAGCTAGTACTCGACTAGGCTCAGAAATATCCAATCTCACAAATCGGTTGGCTAAGGCCTGAACATCCAAAGGAAGCGGCCTCTGACTGACCGGAATATAAGCAAGAGTGCCCATACTGGCTGACTTCCTGCTCAAAGCATCGGCCACCACATTTGCTTTCCCCGGGTGATATAAAATGGTGATATCATAATCCTTCAACAATTCTAGCCACCTTCTCTGCCTCAAATTCAACTCCTTCTATTTAAACAGGTACTGAAGGCTCTTGTGATCCGTGTACACCTCACACGTCACACCATATAGATAATGCCTCCAAATGTTCAAAGTATGAACAATCGCCGCCAACTCCAGATCATGTACTGGATAGTTTGTTTTTCATGAATTTTCAAGTGCCTCAAAGCATAGGCAATGACCTTGACATCCTGCATCAACACTGCACCAAGCCCAATACGGGAAGCATCACAATAGACCGTATAGGGTCCCGAACCTGTGGGCAAAACCAACACCGGTGATGTAGTCAAGGCTGTCTTGAGCTTCTGAAAGCTCGCCTCACATTTATCTGACCATTCGAACTGGACACCTTTCTGGGTCAATCTGGTCATCGGGGTCACAATAGATGAAAACCCTCCACAAACCGCATTTAATAAACTGTTGATCCCAAGAAACTCCGGATCTCTGTGGCTGATGTTAGTCTAGGCCAGTTCTTGATTGCCTCAATCTTCCTTCGATCAACCTGTATACATTCTGCCGCCACAACATGACCCAGGAATGCGACTAAACTCAACCAGAATTCACACTTTGAAAATTTTGCATAAGTTGACTATTCTTCAGTGTCTGGAGAGCCACTCTGAGATGCTGCGCATGCCCCTCCTGACTACGGGAGTATATCAATATGTCATCAATGAAGACTATCACGAACAAGTCTAAATAAGGCCTGAACACTCGATTCATCAATTCCATAAAAGCTGCTGAGGCATTTGTCAACCCAAAAGACATGACCAGGAGGAATTCATAATATTCGTATCGAGTGCGAAATGTTGTCTTATAAACATTAGATGCCCTAATCTCCAACTGATGATAGCCAGATCTCAAGTCTATCTTTAAAAACACCTTGGCACCCTGAAGTTGGTGAAATAAATCATCAATCTGCGGCAGTGGGTACTTATTGTAACCTTGTTCAATTGCCGGTAATTAATGCACATTCTCATCGAACCATCTTTCTTTTTTACAAATAGTACCGGCACACCCCCATGGCGAAACATTGGGTCTAATGAAACCCTTTTCAAGTAAATCCTGCAATTGTTCCTTCAATTCCTTTAACTCCGGCGGGGCCATGCGATATGGTAGGATAGAAAAGGGTTGAGTGCCCGGAGCCAAATCAATGCAAAAATCAATATCCGTGTCGGGTGGCATACCCGGCAGGTCTGAAGGGAAAACTTCAGGGAACTCGCGAACCACGGGTACAGAATCAATAGAGGGAACCTCAGCACGGGAATCACGAACATAGGCTAGATAAGCTAAACACCCTTTCTCAACCATACGTCGAGCCTTAATATACGAAATAACATTGTGGTTAGTATGACCAGAAATTCCTTTCCACTCTATACGAGGAAAATTCGGCAGAGCTAAGGTCACAGTCTTAGCACGTCAATCCAAGATGGCATGATACGGGGACAACCAATCCATCCCCAATATAACGTCAAAATCCACCATATCTAATAGCAGTAGATCAACACGGGTCTCAACACCCTCAAACACAACCACACAGTAACGATGCAACCGATTGACTACTATGGAGTCACCCACCGGTGTAGATACATAAACAGGTATGTCCAAAGCATAACTAGACATAGCCAGGCAGGGTGCAAAATAGGATGACACATATGAATATGTTGACCCAGGGTCAAATAGCACTGACACATCTCTATCACAAACCAGAATAGTACTTGTAATGTCTACGCCTAAAGACTCAGCCTCTAGCCTGGCTGCTGGTTGGCCTCTACCTTCGGCGTCCTGAACTCCACCTCTAACACCTCTGCCACCGCCTCTAGCTGGTTGGGCAGGCTGTGGAACCTCCGGTGCTTGAATCATAGCGTGAGAACTCTGATGCTGGAAGCTGCCATAAACTCGAGGACAATATTTGACAATGTGCCTCGGATCACCACAAGCATGGAAAGACCTCATCTGATGCGGGTGAGCACCCCTCAACCTCGGGCAAACCCTCATGTTCTGACCATACTCACCACACTCATAACATCTACACGAATGCTGTAGCCGAGGGAACTGAGGTTGGCCCTGTCTACCTGAATGACCACCTGAAGTACCATGAGTGACCTGGAGAGCTGACTGGAAAGGCCTGGGAGGATGGCCTCTACCATAAGAACCTCTACCTCCTGACGAGGTACCACTGACTCTACCTGCATGACGGGGCCTCTTATCCAACCCATTACTACCTCCCTGTAGTAGAGTTGTCTCAACTCTACGGCCCATATTGGCCGCCTCCTTAAAAGTGATTTCACTCTCGGCCTGAGCCACTATACCCGGCTGACCTGCCACCGCTGGCAGAACCACTGGAAGCAAACCTACTCGAATGACACCCTCCATGAGGCCTTCCAATCGGAATAGAGCATCCTGAAGAACTATGGTGGCAATGAACCCTTCTGGGACCTGAGCTGGGCCCACCGAAACTGTTGGGAGGGAACCTCCTCCTCGAAATCAACCCGAGGCTCCGCCACTAGGACTGCTGCTGGGGTCTCGGACTATTAAGCGGTAGATGAAGAGGCGCGTGTTCTCGCCATCTGCGGAGGAATAGAGTAGAAATTCAATCGGCACTTGAAAAATAGAACCGCACGACGAGAATGTACAAATGAGAGATTTTTCCTAACTCAATAGACTCTGGGGAACAAGTACAGACGTCTCCGTACCTACCCCTCAGACTCTACTAAGTTTGTCCGTGAGTTGTGAGACCTATGTAACCTAGTGCTCTGATACCAACTTCTCACGACTCGAATTTCCCACCGTCGGGATCGTGATGGGGCCTACTCGTGGTAGCTAGGCAAGCCAACTTAATTACCTTTCCCTTACTAAACAATTATTTCAACAGTTTGTAGCATTAATAAAGAACATGAAATTTAATAAGAACAATAGCGGAAGTCTAATTTATAAATACGAATCAAAAAGCGGAATAGTCAATAACAGCCTCTACCGAAGATTTGGTGTCACATTACTCACGAACTTCTAAGAATTAACTAAATACAAAGGTCTGAAAGAAATATAACAGTTGTCTGTCTCGAAACAATGAATCAACGGTCAAATAAGAAAAGCATCAAGAAGAGAAGTCGGGCCTGCGGACACCTGCAAGGCTACCTCAGTCTCGTGATAAAGAAATCCTACTCCCGTACTACTGCTGCTGCTGCTCCTCAAAACCTGGACCTATGCAAAAATGCACAGAAGTGTAGCATCAACACAATCGACCCCATGTGCTAGTAAGTGTCTAGCCTAACCCCGGCGAAGTAGTGACGAGGCTAGACTGGACACCACATAAACCTGTGCATTCATAAATATACAACAGAATCGAAATACCAAACAACTAACAATATGTGAGGGGGAAACATACTATGAGGAGATAACATTAATAACAGAAATCCCAAATAACAACTAAAGCATCTTAGATTCACAATAACCAAGGAAACAATGTCCAATATAAAACACATAGTGCCAACAACTGTTGCAGCGTGCAATCCACTCCACAAATATCACTGTTGCAGCGTGCAATCCGCTCTACAAATATCACAATTGCGGCGTGCAACCCGCTCCACAAATATCACCGTTGCGGTGTGCAACCCGACCCATACCATTTATCAGGTATCATTGTTGTGGCACGCAACCCGATCCTCATATATCATTGTTGCTGCATGCAACCCGATCCTCAATATCTTTGTTGCGGCGTGCAACCCGATCCTCAATATCATTATTGTGGCGTGCAACCCGACCCTCAATATCATTGTTGCGGCGCGCAACCCGCTCCTCAATATCATTAAATAGTCTGAGTCCCCAAGCAACAGCCACAATGAAGGGACACACAACAAACAAATACATGGCAACCATCCCAGCAAGGGAATACAATTAACAATTGAATCATCCCGGCAAGGGAATACAGTTAACAATTCAATCATCCCGGCAAGGGAATACAGTTAACAATTCAATCATCCCGGCAAGGGAGAATACAATAAGTGCTTACGTCCCGGCAAGGGAATAATCAACAACGTTTCCTTTTCCTTACTTTTCTTATCTTATAATTCACTTTACTATTTTGAGCCAATGCTCCAAAGAATTGAATAATCAATTATTGTTCACACATTATTCACAATATATAGACATCCTCTGATAAACATGGAATTCACAGCCAGCTCATGATAATCACATTATAAGGACTCACGGTCATGCTAGCCACCAATGTATAGATACTCGTCACCATACCTATACATCGTACTCGATTACATAGCAATTAGCAACAAGACTCAACTCATATTCCCTCAAGCTAGGGTTAGACCAAACACTTACCTCAAAGCCTTGAAATCCGCTTAATCCTCAACTATTGCTTTACCTCGCGGTTCCACCTCCAATTCGCTCGAATCTAATCACAGTTTGTTCAATTACTTTAATAAACACTATATGAATTGGTTTGAATGCATAAAAATGGTTTTCCCAAAGTTTTACTCAAAATTTCCCAAAATGCCCCCGGGCCCACGTGGTCAAAACTCGAGGTTCGAACCAAAATCCGGTTACCCATTCCCCCACGAGTTCAAATATATATTTTGTGTTGAAATCGAACCTCAAATCGAGGTCCAACTCCCCAATTTCTAGAAAACTTAGGTTCTACCCAAAAACCCCAATTTCACCCATGAAAATCCTTGATTTCAAATGGAAAACATGTTTAATGATTTTAAAAGTTGACAGAATTGAGTAAAAATAGACTTACAAGTGTTTTGGGATGAAGTTTGCTCTTGAAAAATCGCCTATGGGGTTTGGATTTTGAAAGAATGGTGAAAAGTGATGAAATTTCAACTAAGTATAAAAATTGCTGGGCTGCGGATATGGCAATTGCGACCATTGGTTCGCATTTGCGAACAATGTTTTCATGGGAAATGCGACATCTGGGATCGCATTTGAGAACCCAGTTCTGGCTGGCTAGGTTCGCATTTGCGAACAATCTATCGCATTTGCGAACAAGTCCATCTCTCTTTTGCGAGCTAGGGCATCGCATTTGCGACTACATCCCATCATACCAGACTTCGCATTTGCGAAGTCTTTATCGCAATTGCGATCCTGCCCGTCCTTCCCTTTCTTCGCATTTGCGATGGTTCATTCGCATTTGCGAAGTTCGCATTTGCGAGAAATTCTTCGCAAATGCGAAGATACCGGAACTGAGGAATACCAGCTTTTTTCAAATATCAGAAATGCAATCCGATGCATATCCAAAACTCACCCGAGCCCTCGAGGCTCCAATCCAAACATGCACACAACCTCAGAAACACCCTACGGACTTGCTCGCGCGATCAAATCGCCAAAATAACATCATTTACATAGAATCAAGCCTCACAACTCATGATTTTTCTTCTAAACTTCATAAACTTTCAAACATGGAACTTAAGGTCCGAAACACGTCAAACGACGTCCGATTTCGACCAAACTTCACAGAAAGTGCTCAAACAATATATAAGACTTGTACCGGGCGTTGAAACCAAAATACGAGCCCGATACCATAGTCTTTTAATCAATTTTTATTTCCATTTTCCTTAACAATTTCAGAAAATCAATTTAACAGAAAAATTATTTTACTCGGGATCTAGACCTCGGATTTCGACTCCAGGCACATGCCTGAGTCCCATATTTTTCTACGGACCTTTCGGGACCGTCCAATCTCGGGTTCGGGTCCGTTTACTAAATATGTTGACCAAAGTCAACTATAATCATATTAATATCAAAATTCTTCAAATTTTTAACAGATTCCACATATTTCAACATAAAAGCTTTCCGGCTACGTGCCCGGACTGCGCACACAAATCGAGGCAATAGAAAATGAGGTTTCAAGGCCTCGGAAGCACAGAACAGATGAGAAAAACAGGTGAAGACCCTTTGGGTCGTCACTTATTTGCTAGAACATTTGCCACAAAAATTACTCCAAACATATTCTGAGTATGTTCAACAATTGGCAACAAAGTAAACTTAATCAAATTGACAGGATATCGATTACAAATTAAGAACCTAAATTCATGCTCAGCTAATTGCTTCAAGTTAATTTAACTGATGGTGCCTGTTCAACTTAAGCAAATCACTGATATTAACCACTATCTTCAAAACTATTAATACCTACGTTGAAAAAGTGAATTCAACAAGACAAAAGAGTTGACATTAATAGCAAACTTGCTGATAATAATTATCGCAGTACAAAATTGCTCGAGACACATGCTTAGCTTGACTTAATAGACACATTGACTTCACAAGCAACTGCAAATCTCAATTGTTTCTGATTTCTTATTTTTTCAGAGAGGAAATGTTGAATTAAAATAAGTATTAACTATATTGAAGCTACAATTAGATAACCACAAGCTTAATCAGTCCCAAAACAATCCACTGAATTACATTTAAATCATAATTAAAGCATAAATCTAACATATAGTTATCTAATACTACATCATGGCCCAAGAAAGCATGACTTCCAGGAACAAATGAACGTGCAGTCTATTGCATTTCCACTTCAAAACTACATTACATCAAATTTGAGAATGTGTACCTGGATATTTGGAATATAAGAATAAAAAGAAGGAGTCAGCAGCAATAATAAACGCAACAGCAGCAGCAAATTGGATCCAAATCAGCAAGGATTAGCTCGTAAGCAATAGGAGGATTTGATATTGAAAGCAAATGCAAGTTTAAACCTAAAATGACACCACAACCAAACAGCAACCAAAGTTAACAGCAATTGGACCCAAAACCAGTCAGATTGACTCAAAATTGCACCAGAAATCAACCTATTGAGCCTCTGAAATTTTAGGAACTAGAAAAATACAAATCAGCCATTGAAAATCACAATTGACTTGAATTAGCTAATAGAACAGTAATTTTGTTTTTTTTTTTTATTTTTATGGGATTTATATTGTTTTTGGATTTTTCAGGGTTCAAATTTTAAATGTAGATCTGAAATTTCGAAAAGAATTTTTTGGGTGGAAATTTGGAGACTGAAAACTTTTTACTATAAGGCAAGTTAATGCCCTTTTTATAGTCAAAATTAGTGGAGGAAGCCTCTAGACCCCTTCACACTTTTTCCCTCTCTTTTTATTTCCGATTTTAATTCCTAGTCCCTAACTTTCTAACTTCTTTCCCAAGTTATGCCTTAAACTTTCTGAAATGTACACTTAAGTCTTATTTTGGAAGGTCATAGAGGGTTCTATCATATTCTTATTCCCTTTAAATTCCTAAACTACCCTTGATTGAATTTTGGAATTACTATTCTAACAAAATATGCCATTTTTGATGCCCAAAACACCCTTCCACCAGTCTGAAATTTACAGACTAATGCCAACTGACCCAATCCCTTTACCCTAGCTAAAATCTAACTCAAGTTAACCCCCATTTAATCTAACTCAGCTATAACAAATCACTAAGCCAACTCAAAACCAATATCAAATTACTTATTATTGAATTAACAGCTAAACCATTAACACTAAAACAAAATTATTAGCTGAAATCAAATTAAATCCAAGTCAATTCCCAAGACACAAAACGGACAGAAATCATTAAGAACAAACTAAAATCCTAGTTAACCTATACTACTGAACTAAAAATCCCTATCAAGTATATTTGAACTAAACTAATTACCAGAACAGGATCAGCATAATAAAGATGGAAATTGTTGTTTCATGCATTTAAACACTAATCTGACTAAGTAATAAGACCTAATTAGGCTAACAATTTGATTGATTCAACTAATAATTAAGCATTCAGACTAACAAAACAAAGCAAAAATCAAATCAAAAGAAACAAAAATTGATCTAAAAGAATTAACATATTTATAGCAATCTCTAAACTGGAAATCAAAATTATGCTTGATCAAATATATGAAACAAAGAATCAAACTAACAGAAAACTAAAGAAAAATACAGAAAAAGAAAACTTACTGTTGAAGAGAAGATTCCGGCCAACCAATAATGTTTGAATCTTTCCAAGATTCCTGATACGTAACATCCCTAACCGTATGTTTTCAAAAGAAAATATATGATTAGGGATATTTACTGTCCGAAATCCTAAAGATTTTGAATTAGGGCTTTGGCCAAAATTTGATCTAAGATTCGAACCAAACGGGAAAGATTTGAAGGCTAAGGGTTGTGGATTTGGGATGAGGGGTGTGAGGAAATCATGTGGTGTAAGTTTGGGGTGGTTTGGGTGAGTTTGTGTTTTGACCGAAATTTCGATCTGAAATTCGAAACAAATGGCTAGGATTTGAAGAACGAGATTTACAGATTTGGAACGAGGATGGGACGGGGATTTAGGGGTGAAATTTTGGGGTTGATTGGGGTTGCGCCACTGGCGGTGACGATTTCCAGCCGGCGGCGATAGGGTGGAGTAGGCGGATGTAAGGTGGAGCAAAGGTGGGGCTGTGGTGGCCGGCGGAGAGGGGGCAAGGTACGAGGAAGGTCATATTTATCTCTAGGGTTTGTAACATTTTTAGACAATTATATCTATAAGTTGAAAGTGATCCAAAGCCGTTGGATTAAATCAAATAGATGGTCAGGATGGACCAATGCCAGAACGACGTCGTTTGGCGTTTGAGGAGGCTGGACGGGGTAATATTTGGGCCTGGGCGTGGGTGGAGCGGGATCCGTTTGGCTATTGGGCTCGAATTCAATTCAGTGTAATAGCCCACTTTATTTTATACACTTTCTTTTGTTTTTTCTTTCAATTTTTTTCTTTTACTCTTTTTTATTTATTTTTTGCCATTTTGTGTGTTTTTTTTCTGATTTTATAAAATGTAAAAATTGCAACAAAGAACTAATATAATTCAAAACTAAACTATTTAACTCCTAATATTATTTAAAATTCTATCTAAAGATAAATGCAACAATTAACAATTAAAAATGCAAAGAAACTATTTTTGTGATTTTCTTTAAATTTTGTTCTAAAACAAATTAATACCTAATTAATACTAAAATTATGAAATTAAATCCCTAAATACAAGTGCATATTTAATTATTTTCATATAAATAAAAATGCAACCAATTAATACAAAATTTACAAAAAAATTTTAAAAATCATTTTATTTGAAACTTTTGGAATAATTTGCTTAGGGCAAAAATCACGTGCTCACAAAACTCTGTTCTAAATAATTCGACTTTCTCTTCTTGATTCACATGTTTGTGTGTTTTATATATGAGAACTCTTCTTTCAAAAGGTTTTGACAACTAATTGATTGATTCAGAATTCCTTTGATGGGATTTTGACTGATTGCCACTGATTTTCCTTCGATTGAACCTCATATACCTTTCTTAACTGGGTTCATTCAAATTGAGCTTATAATTTTGGTTTCATGACTGTTTAATTGATTCTTCACCATATTTGGCACAAACCGTGTACTATTGATTATTTTCCTTAAATAACTCTTATGTACTTACCCCTTTTGTTCTACTTTGAAGGATTTTTATCAAATTTTCTTTCCTTAACTTATTTTCACCCGTTAAAATTAGAATCCCTTAAACCAAGGGAGTCTGATTTCAATGATATCTTCTAGCCTTCTTTATTTGTTTCTCTGTACTATAAAAGGGGGCTGCCCTTCTGCACTTGAACAGACACGATTAATTTTGAATACTTTCAATGACACGGCTTCCAACCGAATACTTTAAACACACACTTAGAATTCAATACTTTTCACGAGCATTCGAGTTTTTCTCTTATCTCACACTCACACACATAAAGTGTTCTCTCTGATTGTGGATTGTTTGCAAGAATCATGCTTTCTTTGTTTGTCTCTTTCTGAAACTGGTATGTTCCCTATTTATGCTTTTTCCTCCCTCTTATGTGTTTGTTCCATAGTTCATTCCTTGTTTGGTTCACTGTTCACATGTTGTAACCATCTGTAAGCCTTGCCTCTTTATTTGTTTCTGTTCTTATATGAATCCCTACCCCTAATTCCCTTTGTGTGGGTGAGCTATGGTTCAAAAACATGGCAATACTTGGCATTATTGTCCATGGATATGAACTGGACCCTTTGAGTCCTAAGCTCATTCAATTCCCATCCCCCATTCCATTTCTATGTATGCAGAGTTAAGACTTTGGCCTCGCAGTGTCCTAATCACTGCCCAGGCCATGGTCTGACCTTCAATAGGTCCTTACTCTTAACTGTTTGGCTGACAGGTTGGTCAGGGGTGTGTCAGCCTACCCTATATCTGGGCATGACCACCAGCCTGCCTTGGCACTCCCTAATCCCCTCTATTGCACTTGTATTTATTCCCAAAATCTAAGTTCTGCCCCCTTCTTGTGAGCCTTGCCTTGGGACCCATGAGCTCCCTCTGAACTTGCACACTGGAAGGATGGCCTTTCCATACTGCACTTTAATTTAATTCTAATTGATATCTAGGGTGTAAGCACTGCCTGGAGTTCCTGAAACTTCTCGGAACTTTGAAACACCCTAGATAAGAGAAGGCTTTGGAAATCTTGATCTCGGAAGTGGTTCATCTCATATTATTAGACATTAATTCTGAATTAGGTTCCTTAGATGTTGTTGTAATTTCTGATGTTATTTTTTTTTTACCTCCAGTTGGATTCATTGGTCTGTAATAATCTGTAATAAACTCGTGGGAATTTAGTAAATAAAAGGGAGGGGGTTTACTTTATGTATAAAGGGCAGATACCATGACTATAGGGGTTAATTTTTGTTTTTTTCTGCAAATACACATATAGATATCATGTCTACAGGCTCTTGCATTTCTTTATATATAAACGTCATTAGGCAAACTATTTGTAGGTTTAATAATAAAGCAGCATATATACATCATGTGCATAAGACATCTATTAACGTCTTAAAGGTGTTAAAATCAGTAAACGTATAGAAAACATGCCTATAAGAAACCTCAAATCTGAACGGCCTTATTCGTTTAAACCAGTATCAACTACTGAAACTCGTATTTATTCTGCTAAAACCAGTAATCTTCTACATCTTTTCTGAAACTCGTTAAAACTGGAAAACCTTTTCTATAATCAGTCTGCATTTTTCTGAAATTTGTTTCTTTCCGATAAAATCGGTAAACTTTTCTATAACCAGTCTGCATTTTTCTAAAACTCATTTCTTTCTGATAAAATTAGTAAACCTTTTCTATAATCAGTCTGCATTTTTTTTTAAACTCGTTTCTTTTTGATAAAATTGGTAACCCTTTCTATAAACAGTCTGCATTTTTTTGAAACTCATTTCTTTCTGATAAAATTGGTAAACCCTTTCTATAATCAGTCTGCATCTTTTCTAAAAATCATTTTCTAAAAAGTGTGTGTATACATGAGGATGTAAATAGTAGTAAAATTCATGAGTTTGGGAGCATTAAACCTCATTCCAATCATTTTTTCACATTGTGTTTAGATAGTAAAATAGTAATCGAGCCATCTGAGCCTATGGGAAAGTCTACGAGTGAGGATGAAAGTGCCTATATTCTTGAATTTGTTGTTTCAAAAAGTAAAAATTACATTCCTCATCCAAGGCCGAGAAGTGCCGAGTGAAAAATTTATTACTTGGTCTGGTTATCTTTGTAACTCCACCAAAGGAGCATAGCGACATACTTGATGCCTTGTTAGGGGTACAATTCATAAGTTCAAGGTGGAAGCAAAAAAAAAAAAAAAAGTGGTTCACATTGTATACTGTGTATGTAGGATTTATATATATGCCTATGTAGTATACTTTGTATAATAATTTTGAATTTTGTAAAATAGACTAATTTCTTTTTATATTTATTGATTGTATTTTTAGCTTACTTTGTATTTTTTTACTTTATGTACAAATGTAGTAATTATCTGTAATGTTGGGTAGGCCGATAAATATTATATCATTCTAATTGAAGAACAGGGTAGTCTGAATCCCTGTTATATATGCTAAGTGTCAACATGACAATAACATAAGTGTGGGGTATTTACTCTACTTGCTCTTAAAATGATCTTTGTGCTTTTAGCTAATATATCATGTTGTGTAGGTATAATGTCTCGGCTCCCAAGTAAGATCAAACACTGACCCATCTGAGGTTGCATCTAGTAGCCGACGAGGATGAGGATGTGAAGATGAAGATGCTTAGGCCAATGGCCCAAAGGAGTATCTTTTCTGATCTATTTTGATTTTCTTTCGCATTAGGGACAACACATTTTTTTAAGTGTGGGGTGGTTTGCCCCTATTGTAATGTACTTATTTTTATATTTTTCATATTTTAGTTGTTTGATTTTTTTTAGTTTGTTAAAGTTGATTTTATTTTGTTTTGTTAGATTATAGTGTTAATAGATAGTAAGATGATTTTTAGCTCGAATATCGAAAAATTAAAAAAAAAATTGAAAAAAAAAATCGGAAAATATTTTTCTTTTATTCCAGTTAATTTAATAATTTCCCCTTGGTTTTTCTTTGTGTTGCGGTTCTTTTCCAAGGGTGTATTTGAACCGGGTGTAGTATAATTTTTATTTCGCATGAATAAAAAGTTCCTAATGTACAGAGTGAGTCTCCTCAAATGCACATGCTTTAGAAGTGATATATGCCTTATTTGTGATGTTCAACCTCAGTTCTTGATTCTAAAATAAGTGCCTTCAATTGTATAATTATGACTATGCTTAACGGCTTTGACTAGAGAGTCGAGAAAGATCCAAGCTTGAGTGAATTGTGTGCCAATGTGTGAGTAAGGATTGCTGAAATATTCTGTGTATAATAGTTGATGTCTAGAACTTGCCCCCAAGTGTTTTGCAAAGCGAAATAGTAGCATTATGCAGTTTAGGAGATGATATAGGAATTTCTTTGTTGAACCAGTTTGATAATTAATTCCACCTAATTGTATATATCCTAGTCAAACCTTTTGAGCCGTTAATCCTATTTCTTTGGCGCCCACGTTATAAACCTTACCAATTTATATAATATATCAGTTGTTTGCACCTCTATCTCTCATGAGCACTTAATGTTCTTTTAATGTTGAAGAAGTTGAGAAGAGATTGGTTGGTTTATTTGAAAAAAAAAACATAAAAAGAGTGAAGAATAATTCATGTGTATATATATAGGGGATGAATTTTCAGTAGTCACATTCCCTAACCTAAGGTGCTTGAAGAGAATGGAATTTGTTGTTAGTATGTAAAAATCTCAAAAAGGTTGGATATGGTTTAACATAGGAATGATGCTGAAAATATGAAATATGTTGTATGTATGGATGTGTTCAAAGAGGTGTAGTTACTACATTCTATATTTTTCACACCCTTTTTCCTAGCCTACATTACAACCAATTAAAGTCCTACTTGATCCTTGACTGAATAATCTCAATTAATAGAGTATTACACTAGGGGCAAGCATATGGTATGTCATCTGTTGCACATGAATTTCAATTTTGAGAGTGAGT
Source organism: Nicotiana glauca (assembly GCA_026770625.1). Taxonomy (NCBI): domain Eukaryota; kingdom Viridiplantae; phylum Streptophyta; class Magnoliopsida; order Solanales; family Solanaceae; genus Nicotiana; species Nicotiana glauca. The sequence continues at coordinate 348,276 of MU774822.1, forward strand.
TAATTCTTACTATTTTGCGCTCCTAAATATTCTTGATTATTATTTTCAGAGGAACTAGTCTATATTATTTGTGGGAGGGCACATGATTTGTAAAGGCAAGGAAAAGTTTTGGCCCTTGTGTTAGAGTAGCAAGTTGTAAAAATGCGTGGCACTTGTGAGTCATGTCTTGAGGTTGAAGTATTATGAATTGGTACCTAAGTATTATGAATTGGTACCTTCCATGTCTTGAGGATCAATGGAAGTTCTTGATAGGTAAGTTACAGGTCAGATCAGAAAGGAAGTTCATAAAGCACTTAGGGAGCGGGTAGCCTCAGATAATCAAGGAAAAGGGTGCTACTTTTTGAAGGTGATTTGATGAGGGTATATGTTTCAGAAAAGGGCAATGTGATTAATTGATGCACTATCTGGTTAGATCGGCTGGTGGTATTCGGGTGTGCTCGGTGGCACAGGGAAAATTTTAGAGTATTTATCGTGGAATTATTGGGATTTAGACTGGCTTTCTCAGTGTTGGGTTATTCTGGATTATCGCATTATGGGCTATGCCAGAAATTCCATGGGTTGGGTGGAGATGTTCGTCGGATTATGTCCTATTGGAGTGACTTTATATTTTGAATACCCAGCAGATGGCTGGGGAGGATTCGTTTTCCTTATTTGGGCTCTTGTGATGGGAGCCAGTGTTAAGGGTCCTCATATTGATTCAGTTCCAGTGTTAAGGGACTTTTTAGATGCGTGTTCCAGTTTAAGTTGGCTCGGTTGGCTCCGAATTGTATTGTCGAGGGATAGGGTAATTCAACTGTTGTTGAGCTTATCGGCAATCTGGAGAGATCTACGAGTTGTTTTCTGCATTATGAGACGTTATGATTTGCGGATTATGGGCACATATAGTGCGGTGCTATCGGGATTCCTAGTGGAAGTTGAGGGGGAAGAGTAATTAGGTGTTGCTCGGCGAAGGGCACATCGGTTGTGTCCTTTCAGGATTGTATGGTGTATATTACTTGCTTCACCATGGGTATGATGATTTGTTTGGGTTCCAGATATAAATCGTTCGTAGTTGTCAATTTCGAGTATAGTGACTTGAGGCGTCTCGTGTGGAGTAGTGGTTAGATAGGATCGTGCATTATAGTGGGGTTATGTGGCGATATGACCTTGCGGGTTAGATTTGTGTGCGCTATTTTATGATGTGAGATGGATTCTTAGCCTTGTGTTGTGATGGTACCGGGGAGCTTAAGGTACAGCTCTTTCATTTGAGTCATTTTCATGATCTGTGTATACCCAGACTGTTGCTTAAGGGTGTGCATAGTTATGCAAGTCGAGGCTTAGGCCCGTATTGATATGTCATGTCACTAGGGTGGTGTGTTTGGTTAGAAGAGATCGTTGGGATCATTAATCAATACAATCGGACTTGTTTTCAGCTTACTGAAAGTATAATATCGAGGTTCGGCTCAGAATCTGCTGTGGTATTAGTCAAAAGGGAAGAAATGCCTTCATGAATGGTTGATCTGAGAAATGGTTATGGTTTAGTACGTGTTTCATTATCATTGGTAGAGTCTGAAAGTGTTGGAATGAGACTTTAGCTAATAAGAGGTTTCAATCGGTATTTGGTTGTTGTGGACAGCTGCTGTAAATGGGAGTTATCACTGCATTTATTTAGGCTATATGGTACATCTTATAATTGCACCTGAGGTTGCAGGCATGGGTTATTACATTTAGTTCGGGTTTATACAGAGTATCGATGCGAGATTTTAGTCTTGTGGATGATTTCGGTAGTGAAAATGTGGTTCTATGGTTTATGGACTAGGGTGGATTGTGAAATTTCGGTTATATTGTGATATCGGACCTATATGAGATAGGGTGACGTAGAATCACCCCCGGGTTTATGCGTGGTAAAAATATTCAGCTATTGGCTTGCTTCCAGAACAACTCTGGGAACGTTCGAGGACGAACGTGTGTTTAAGTGGGGGAGGATGTAACGACCCGACTGGTCGTTTTGAGCTTTTGCATTTTTATCACCAGTTCTCGAGCATGACTTGCCCCGTGTTATACATTATGACTCATATGGATCGTTGATTTTGAGTTTCAGGAAATCGGGATGAATTTGAAAGAATAGTTGCAGTTGGAAACTTTGAATTTGAAAGATTTGATCAAGAGTTGACTTATGTGTATATGAGCTTGAATCGGAATTTTCATGAGTTGGCAAACTCCGTTAAGTGATTTATGACTTAGGAGCGCAATCGGAATTGGTTTTGGAAGTCTGGTGTGGAATTCGGCTTGAAATGGCGAACCTAGTATTTTGGCGATTTCCGGTTGGTAGGTGAGATTTTGATCCGAGGGCTGAAATGGAATTCCGAGAGTTGTTGTAGCTCCGCTATGTGATTTGGGATGTGTGTGCAAAATTTCATGTCATTCGGATGTGATTCGGTTGAGTTTTTGATCAAATGCGTGTTTCGGAAGATTTTAGCTTAAGCTTGAATTCGATGTGAATTGATGCTTTTGATGTTGTTTGAGGTGTTTCGTTGATTGGAACAAGTTTGGGTGACGTTTTAGGATGGATTGGCACTTTTTCTTGAGGTCCCGAGGGCCTCGGGGTGATTTCGGATGGTCAATCGGACCAAGTTTGGCACTTGAGAGTTGCAGATTTTTTAGTTCTTATGTTGCAGAACTTTGGCCTTCGCGATCACGGGGGTGATGTCGCGATCGCATAGAAGGAATTGAGAGGCAGAACATTTGCTCAATGCGTTCGCATTGGACTGTTCGCGATCGCAGTGAATCAAGTAGTAAAGCTCCGCATTCGCGGCCTGTAGTTCGCGTTCGCGTATAAGGACATGGAGTCCAGGTAAGTTCTTCTTTGCGTTCGCAAAGTTTGGAACGCGTTCGCATAGTGGTGGAGGCTGGACCTTCGCGTTCGCGGGGATTTCATCGCGTTCTTGCACGTTTTTGGAAATTTGCTCTTCGCGATCGCGAGCCTGGGGCCGCGATCATATAGAAAAAATTAGAGCTGGGCAGAAGGGGTTTATATAAATATTATTTCGCGAGCCTAACTTATTTTCCACCATTGTTGAGCATTTTGAGAGATCTTGGACAGGAATTGAAGAGGGATTCGAAGAGGCATGATTGGAGGTAAGATCTTAGAACTTAAAACTCGATTATATTGTGAAATTGGCCTAGAAATTCATGAAAATTTAGCTAAAATGGAAGAGCTAGGGCTTGAGATTTTGAAATTTGATTTGGGAATTTGATGGGTCATTTGAGCTCGGATTTGAGAGTTCTTGGTATGTACGAACTCGTCGAAAGATGAGGAATCTAAATATGTAAAAAAATTCTGAGTTTCTAGAAGTGGGCCTGGGGCTCGGGTTTTGGTAATTTCGGGATTTGTGCCCGTATTTGATTGTTTTCGCTTAGGCTTTGTTCCCTTAGCATGTTGTGATTTATTCGCTCTTATTTTGGATAGATTCGACGCGCGTGGAGGCCGATTTGAGGAGCAAAGGCATCGCGGGCTAGAGATTTCGCCGGTTCGAGGTGAGTAATACTTGTAAATGATATCCTGAGGGTTTGAAACCCCGGATTTGCACATCATAGTGTTGTATTGAGGTGACTTGCACGCCGAATATGAGTGTGTGGTAGAGCACCATTGGGGATTTTGACTTGGTCCGTCCCGATTGTTGATTTTTACCGCGTATTTGACTGAAACTACTAGTTATCATCATAATTTGGGCTGATTGCCATGTTTGGGCTTCGTGCCAACTATGTGAATCCTTCAGGGATTGATATCACTGTTTTCGCATTACTTTGCATCTTATTTGATCTCGGTCCAAGGTTTTAATACTGTTTTGCAAACTCAGCCGCTTTTCTAAGATTTGAAAACTTAAACAATATTTTATTGACGTTTTGAGTTGAGGACTATCATGTTAATATTGCCCAAGTGTCTTATGTGCATTTCTGTACTGAGCATGGATCGGGCTATGCGCCGCAGTAGTGTTACATGTGCATTTCTGGACTGAGCATGGATCGGGCTGCACGCCGCAGCAGTGTTATATTGATTTTAAGGCCGAGGGCCTGGTTGATGACACGAGATGGCTTGATATTGCGCTTAGGCTATAGGAACCCCTCCGGAGTCTTAACGTACCCACAGTGAGCACTGTCGACGTTAAATGGATCGGGCTGCACGCTGCAGCGGGTACCGGAGCGTACCTTCATATGCATTGCATTGCACTCATGCATTTTTTCCTATTTGTATTAGTTGTCATGACATTCCAGCACTCGCATTTCATTGGCTTCCATGCTATTTCTTGCACTGTGTACCTGATACCTGGTGTTATTTGTTAATGGAGTGATGTGCCCGAGGGGTTGACTTTTGTGCTGACTTGCACTACCTGTTCCGCATTCATTTGCTTAACTGTTGGAAAAAGATACTTTCAAAAGAGGTTTTAAACTGAGTCAAGATATTTTCTAAAGGATTTTCACATTTTTACTGTTTTCTCAGAGGGTTACACTGTACTATATAGCATGATGACTTGCTTTACGTGGTTTCTTGCTGCTCAGTTATTATTTACCTTTATTACTCACTGAGTTGGAGTACTCACTTTACTCCCCGCACCTCACGTGCAGATGCAGGTATTGATTTACCCGGTAGCGGGTTGAGCTGGTTGAGGATTTGCTATCATTGCTGAGCAAGGTGACCGCCAGCGTTCGCGGCACCGGATTTCTTCCCTTTTGATTCCAGATTATATCCATGTATTTTAGACCGTGTAGTTGTATAAAAAATCCTTCTAGATGCTCGTTACTTGTGACACCCCGGTCGGGCTGCGTTGAGTTGTAAATTTCGTTAATTAATGTCATTAATTCATATTTTGTTTTTCATTTATGTTTAATTATTTGGAAGGGATCTAATTGGGTTAATTGGCTGGCCTTGTCTTTATGAGAGGTGCAATCACGACTAGTTTGGGGAATTGGGTCTTGACACCCTATTTATTGTCCCCTCTGTTTCATTTTATGGGTACTTGACTTGCCGGGGTAATTGTTGTCTGTTTCGGGAGAGTTTCGGAGTGAAATGGGACACATAGTTCCTAAGTTTGAAGTTTGAGTTGTAAGAGTTGACTGTAGTTTGACTTGTGTGAAGATGACTCCATAATGGAGTTTCGTCAGTTCCAATAGCTCCGTATGATGATTTTGGTCTTAGGAGCATGTCCAGATGTTGATTTGGAGGTCCGTGGGACATTTCGACGTTAATTGGCGAAAGTTGGGAAATTGGAAGATTTTTGGGAAGTTTGACCGAGAGTACTTTTTGATATCGGGGTTGGATTCTGATTCCAAAAGCTGGAGCAGGTCCGTAATGTCAAATTTGACTTGTGTAAAAAATTTGATTGTGTAAAAAATTTGACATCAATCGGACTTAATTTGATAGGTTTCGACATCAGATGTGGAAGTTAGAAGTTTATTAGTTCATTAAGCTTGAATTGGGGTGTGACCCATGGTTTTAGCATTGTTTGATGTGATTTGAATGCCCGAGTGAGTTTGTATGATATTTTAGGAGTTGTTGATATGTTTGGTTGAGGTCCCGAGGGCCTCGAGTGAGTTTCGGATGGTCAACGGATCAAATTTTGGACTTTTTCTATTGCTGAAGCTACCAGCTTCTGGTGTCATCGCACCTGTGGTGGGGTTGGCTATAGGCGCGGACTCACATGTGCGAGTGGAGGATCGCAGCAGCGGAACTGGGAAATCCAGGTTGGTTTCGCATGTGCAGAAAAGTTTCCACAGAAGCGGCTTCACTTCTGCGGTTGGGAGATGCGTAAGAGCGACTGCATCGCAGGTGCGACACATTTGTCGCAAACGCGCACGCGCAACTGCTGACATTTATCTCGCAGAAGCGGAATCATGGGACTTAAGTGAAATCCGCACCTCCGATAGAAATTCCCCAGGTGCAGAGCAGCGGATGTGGCTGTGGGTTTTGTAGGTGCGAAGTTGCTGGGCAGAAAAGGCCTAAGTTCGAGGGTTTGATTTCATTATCCATTTTTGGACCTAGAGAGCTCAGATTGAGGCGAGATTTTGAGGAATTTTCGGAGGAAACATTTGGGTAAGGATTATTGACTCATTTTTTATTATATTCCAATAATCTAACATTAATTTCTTCATTTAATTAAGGATCTGGGTTGTGAAATTAAGAGAAAAAGGTGCAAGGTTCTTAGACCGAATTTTGAGGTTTTGATTGAGGTCTTGGTATCGGTTTTGAGTAATTTTCGTATGGGTAGATTCGTGGTTGAACGGGTACTCAGATTTTGTGATTTTTACCCGATTCCGAGACATGGGCCCGGGTCAACTTTTTGGGACAAGATTCTAATTTCTTTTTAAACTTATGATTTCATTATTTAGATTAGTTTCTTATAGTTATATTTATAGTATGTAATTTCTTTTAGCTAGATTTGGGCTGTTCAGAGTTGGAAAGTCGAGGGAAAGGCATTCTTATTGATTGATTGACCTTGGTATGAGGTAGTGACTTGTCTAACCTTATGTGGGAGAAATTTCCCTTAGGATTTGGTGCTGATGTAACAATTTGTGATATGTAAGTGCCGTGTGCGCGAGGTGACGAGTGCGTGCACGGGCTAAATATTGAAATTTTGTTCTTTGCTAAGTAATTTCCTTTTTATGCCTTAATTGAGTTATTCTAGCACGTGTATTCATCATGTTTAGCCTAATTTCATATGTCTACGTGTCTCATCTCTTAATTACAATTTGTACAACATGCTTAATTGAATTACATGTTTCCTTGATTTTTGTTTTCGTTCTTTAACTATAGGATTCCTTGCTTGTAATATCATTGTTTCATTTACTACGTGCTGACTTTCGTAATTCTTGTTGAGATGACTGTTTGGTTGTGGCACAAGATTTCTTTCATGCGGATTGTTATTGGCACGAGGTTTTGCTGTCGGAGTGTTGCGTGGCACGAGGTTTCTTCCGTGCGGAGCGTTATTGGCACGAGGTTTTTGCCGTACAAAGTATTATTGTGGCACGAGGTTTCTACCGTGTGGCTACTATTTTTCCTCCATTTGCTATGTTGTTTGTTGTTGTTGTTGTTCCTTAACTTGTAGGACGTTCATTTCCTTATGTGTTGTAATTGTCTTCTTGTTTTCCTGTACTGTTGTTTTCCGTACATTCTTACTGTTTCATTAACCTGCCATTCCTTTTTATCACTTCACCTCCTGCCTTATTTCTTATATTCCAATAGGGCCCTGATATGACCTCGTCACTACTCTATCGAGGTTAGGCTTGGAACTTACTGGGTATCATTGTGGTGTACTTATATTGTGCTTTTGCATATATTTCTGTGGAGACCCAGGTACATCTTATCAGCCTCGATAGTAGAGCATTGGGTTGTTGCTTGGAGACTTCAAGGTATATCTACCAGCGTCCGCAGACCTCGGAGTCCCCCTCTATCCTTATTATGTTGTCTTTTCTTTATTTTCTTAAACTCTGATGTATAGAGATATTTAGTACTTCCTTAGAGCTTCTGACTTATAACTACTGAGTTTTTGGAGTTGTTCTTCTCTCAAATGCAAATTTTACTTATACATGCCGAGCAGCAGTTTTCAGTTACATATTTATCTATTGATGTTGAGATTTTAGTCGTTATTTAGGTTTCTTTTTCCGCATTTGTTAGGCTTACCTAGTCTTAGAGACTAGGTGTCATCACGACATCTTACGGAGGGAAATTTGGGTCGTGACATTTTGTCAATGAAGGAACCATATCTGTTGCAATAGGAAAATAGAGAATCTACTTTTTGTTTTTCTATAATTTTGAGGAAATGTTGTTATACCTGTTTAAGATATTATTCTCTCAAATTCGACCAATTGTATATGGCATCTTTTGTGAGATTTTTAATATTATTTATGTTGTTTTCTAAATTGCATTTTTTTATTTTGCTAGATGGTTGAGGAAATGCTATGATGCTTTTTTTGTGATATTTTATTAATTAATTAAGTAACTACTTCTATAACCAACATTCAAGAGATAGGCCCTTTACATGATTAATTTAGGAGAACACTTCATGGTGATTTAACCGCACAATTCATTACAAAATCTCCGACTCTCAATTATTTAGGCCATTTAATTAAAATCTTGATCATATTATGTTCATGTAATAAACTAAATCTAATGTATTTATTTTATTACTAATATGCCTTAATTAAATTACTATTTTCTAAAAATGGGATTGTTAATGACATTTAAGTAGGAACGAAGGGCGAGAAGACATAGGTTACATATTTTTTCTCTATAAAATAAGTGTTAGCTTTCCTTCCCAATATGCCATTTTATTATTCGAATTTATTTTTCTAATTCATTTTTTTCATATCTATCTTTTCCTGATACATGTGATTGTTATTTTATTTTCATGTTTGTCTAATATTAAACCTTTATATATATATATATATATATATATATATATATATATATATATATACAAAATGAAGTATTTTACCGTGCAAAGCGCGAATCAATTAACTAGTTAAATGTATAAAAGATAGAGCGCTGACTCAAGTACAACTCATATCCGCAACAAACAACGGGGTATAACCAGTGTTGTGAAAGGCGCGCTTAAGCCCTGGAGCTGTAACGACCAGATCGGGCATTTTGAGCTCTAACGCGCCGTTCGGCGGTTTGAGGCCATGAGCATCTTCACTTTAGGTATTATGACTTGTAAGCGTGGTCGGAATTGAAATTTGGGAAGTTCGGAGTGGATTTGGAAAGAGAATTCTCATTTCGGAAGCTTTGGGTTGGAAGAATCTGACTATGGGTTGATTTTGAACAAACGACCCCGGAATGGAAATTTGATGATTCCAATAGCTTCGTATGGTGATTTCGGACTTACGCGCATGTTCGTATTTGGATTTGGAAATCCGTAGGACAATTCAGCACATTTTGGCAAAAGTTGGAAAATAGAAGATTTTTGGAAAGTTTGACTATGAGTTGACTTTTTGATATCGGCATCGGAATTCGATTCAAAAAATTGAAACATCTCCATTATGTCATTTATGACTCGTATGAAATTTTGAAGTCATTCCGGATTGATTTGATATATTTAGGTGCAAAATATAAAAGTTGGAAGATTTGAAAACTCATAATTTGATTCGATGTACGATTCGTAATTTTGGCATTGTTTGACGTGGTTTGAAACCCCGATTAAGTTTGTATTATATTTTAGGACATTTTTGTATAATTATTTAAGGTCCCAAGAGCCTCGGGTGGATTTCGGAAGGTTGACGGAATAGATTTCGGACAAAAGGAGCTGTTGGAATTTTTCTGCTGCAGAAGCTGATTTTGAACAGTAACTGGTGCAATCGCAGATCTTACTTTAGGAGCTTATATCTCGCAATTTATAAAGAATATAAAAATTATCAAAACATGAAAGTTGTAACCCTTTTCTTCTAGTTTTCAGAAAGTTTAACCATTCATTATTTGGACATTTGTACAGAAAGTTGTGATCGATTGAATTAAGGCTAATAAAGCAGTTTTGCCAGAAATTTTTGATGCGTGGAGCCGAATTTTGAAGCTTATATCTCGAAATATATAAGGAATCTGAAAATTATCAAAACATGAAAGTTGTAGCCCTTTGAATTTTAGTTTCCAGAAAGTTAAACCACAAATTATTTAAATATTTGTACAGAAAGTTATGATTGGTTTANTATTTAGGCCATTTAATTAAAATCTTGATCATATTATGTTCATGTAATAAACTAAATCTAATGTATTTATTTTATTACTAATATGCCTTAATTAAATTACTATTTTCTAAAAATGGGATTGTTAATGACATTTAAGTAGGAACGAAGGGCGAGAAGACATAGGTTACATATTTTTTCTCTATAAAATAAGTGTTAGCTTTCCTTCCCAATATGCCATTTTATTATTCGAATTTATTTTTCTAATTCATTTTTTTCATATCTATCTTTTCCTGATACATGTGATTGTTATTTTATTTTCATGTTTGTCTAATATTAAACCTTTATATATATATATATATATATATATATATATATATATATATATACAAAATGAAGTATTTTACCGTGCAAAGCGCGAATCAATTAACTAGTTAAATGTATAAAAGATAGAGCGCTGACTCAAGTACAACTCATATCCGCAACAAACAACGGGGTATAACCAGTGTTGTGAAAGGCGCGCTTAAGCCCTGGAGCTGTAACGACCAGATCGGGCATTTTGAGCTCTAACGCGCCGTTCGGCGGTTTGAGGCCATGAGCATCTTCACTTTAGGTATTATGACTTGTAAGCGTGGTCGGAATTGAAATTTGGGAAGTTCGGAGTGGATTTGGAAAGAGAATTCTCATTTCGGAAGCTTTGGGTTGGAAGAATCTGACTATGGGTTGATTTTGAACAAACGACCCCGGAATGGAAATTTGATGATTCCAATAGCTTCGTATGGTGATTTCGGACTTACGCGCATGTTCGTATTTGGATTTGGAAATCCGTAGGACAATTCAGCACATTTTGGCAAAAGTTGGAAAATAGAAGATTTTTGGAAAGTTTGACTATGAGTTGACTTTTTGATATCGGCATCGGAATTCGATTCAAAAAATTGAAACATCTCCATTATGTCATTTATGACTCGTATGAAATTTTGAAGTCATTCCGGATTGATTTGATATATTTAGGTGCAAAATATAAAAGTTGGAAGATTTGAAAACTCATAATTTGATTCGATGTACGATTCGTAATTTTGGCATTGTTTGACGTGGTTTGAAACCCCGATTAAGTTTGTATTATATTTTAGGACATTTTTGTATAATTATTTAAGGTCCCAAGAGCCTCGGGTGGATTTCGGAAGGTTGACGGAATAGATTTCGGACAAAAGGAGCTGTTGGAATTTTTCTGCTGCAGAAGCTGATTTTGAACAGTAACTGGTGCAATCGCAGATCTTACTTTAGGAGCTTATATCTCGCAATTTATAAAGAATATAAAAATTATCAAAACATGAAAGTTGTAACCCTTTTCTTCTAGTTTTCAGAAAGTTTAACCATTCATTATTTGGACATTTGTACAGAAAGTTGTGATCGATTGAATTAAGGCTAATAAAGCAGTTTTGCCAGAAATTTTTGATGCGTGGAGCCGAATTTTGAAGCTTATATCTCGAAATATATAAGGAATCTGAAAATTATCAAAACATGAAAGTTGTAGCCCTTTGAATTTTAGTTTCCAGAAAGTTAAACCACAAATTATTTAAATATTTGTACAGAAAGTTATGATTGGTTTACTAAAGATTGGTGGCAGTTTACATTTGCCCAAAAATCAGGCAAAGTCGCATTTCACACATTCGACTTGCCTGGGCAGAATGCTTAAAACTGGGAGTTAGTCATTTTTACTTATTTTGAGTTTTGTCGCGTATTTGGAGATTCCAAAGGAATTTTTCACGACTTCAACTTAGGTAAGTGTTGTATATCCGAAAGTGATTATATTTCATAAATCCATGTCCATATTCATCAACTATTTCGGATTTAGGTGGAAGAAATTGGAATTTTCCTAAAGTCTTCCAAAAACGAAAATTTAAGATTTTAAAGCCAATTCGATGTCGGAATTTGATAATTTTGTATGCTTGAACTCGTATAGGAACGGGCGTTCGGATTTCATGAGTTTTTCCGGGTTTCGAGGTGTGGGTCCCACTATCAATTTTTTTTTATGAATTTCGGATTTTATTCCGGAAAATTAGTAAATTCATAAGTAATTAAATCCTACGATTTGTATTGAGTATTTTGAATTGTTTATGACTAGATTTGAGGTTTTTGGACATGAATTCGCGAAGCAAAGGTTTATTGAAATCTTGAATTTGATTGTGGAGCAAGGTAAGTCTCATTTCTAACCTTGTAAGATGGAATTAACCACATAGGTTAACTAAATTAATATATGCTTCTATTTGTGGGGGCTACGTACTGTGACGACCCCATTCATCGTCACGTGAGTTACCGCCCCGTTTCCTCCGTTATATGCTTGTTCATGTTTCAATATATGTAGTTGGTGAAATTGAGTCAATTCGGATAGAGTTTGGTTGGAAATGAGACACTTAGTCTCTTTTAAGAAGACTTAAGTTGGAAAAGTCAATCGGATGTTGATTTGTGAGTCAGAGGGCTCGGAATTGAATTTCGATGATTCGTTTAGCTTCGGGGGATGATTTGTGACCTAGGAGAGCGATCAGAATCGAATTTGGAGATCCGGTGTAGAAATAGGCTTGAATTGGCGAAGTTGGAATTCTTGTGAATTCCGGTTGATTGGTGAGATTTTGATCTGGGAGTCGGAATGGAATTCCGAGAGTTGTAGTAGCTTCGTTAGGTGATTTGTGATATGTCTGCAAATTTTTAGGTCATTCGGACGACGGTTGGTCGGGTTTTTGATCGAATGTGCAATTCGGAAGTTTTAAGAAAATTTAGACTTTGATTTGTTGATAAATGAGGATTTTGATGTTAACGATATCGTTTTTATGATTCGAGCAAGTTTGAATAAGGTATTAGGTCATGTCCGTACTTTTGGTTGAGGTCCCGAGGGCCTCGGGGTGATTTCGGATGCCCAACGGAGATCTTTGAGTTGAAAGTTGCAGCAGAAATTGCAGAGCAGCGATTTCCTCTCTGCGATCGCGTGGGCTCATCTGCGATCGCGTAGGTCTGGCTGGTTGTTCAGTGCGATCGCGTGAATGGTAGTGCGATCGCGTAGAGTGGGAGTTTGGTTCACTGCGATCGTGTAATGATTCCTGCGATCGCGTAAGGTATAATTGAGGGTCGGGATTTTTGTTCTCTGCGATCGCGTAGTGATTCCTGCGATTGCGTAAGGTAATAACTGGGCGGCAGAAGGGTTTTTAATATCATTTCAATCGCGAACCCCTTCATATTTTCCTCCAAATTTGCACACTTTGAGAGCTAAATGATAGAATTTGAAGGGGATTTTATTAGGAAGTGATTGGAGGTAAGTCTCATGGTCTTAATACATCATTTTATCAAAGAATCTTCCATTAATTCTTTGAATTTCGGTATAAATTGAGGAAGTTAGGGCTGGGATTTTTGCTATGTAAATTTGGGGTTTGGTGGCCCATTTGAACTCCGATTTTGATAAATGTTATATGTGCGGACTCGTGGCGAGACGAGGATTCCGAAAATGTAAATTTCGTAATTTTTCGAGAAGCGGGTCCGGGGCTCGGATTTTGGCAACTTCGTGTTTTTGGGTGTTTTTTGAGTCATTTCGATTGGGTTTATATTCCATTAGCCTATTTTGATGTATTCTTGTTGGTTTTGATCAGATTTGGCACTCGAGGAGGTCGATTTGCGAGGAAAGCGCAAGGCGAGCTAGGATTTTGGCTGGTTCGAGGTGAGTGGTAGTCATGAATGATATATTGAGGGTTTGAAACCCCATATTTGCACTATACGGTGCTATGTTGAGATGAAACACGCGTCTTGTGATGAGCGTGGTGACATTGTGACTGGGGATTCGGACTTAGTCCATCCCGATTGATG
>MU774822.1:375862-389837 GCA_026770625.1 Nicotiana glauca
AAACCAGGAAGCAAGGCATACAAAGTAACATATAGAAAACTATTCTCCACATCACACTGTTGCGGCGTGCAACCCGATCCAGATAACATACCCGTGGCGGCGTGCCAGCCGATCCACACATATATCTCACAAAAGGAGATGCACATCGAGCCAAATTTGCTCATTACCATAAACACATATAGTCCCATGCCCGGCCACAAGAAACGCATCTGAAAAGTCCGTAAATACCGGCCTTAAAGGCCTTTGAAGGCTTTCCGTTTTGGATGTATAGTTGTTTACATAAACGTATCATACCAAAATCAAAATCAGCTCCGGATCAAATGGAGCACGCCAACTCTCGCTGATCAGGGATCCTAAGAAGAGGGACCGTCATCTTGACTGCCTGCACCTGCGGGCATGAAATGCAGACCCCTTGAAATAGGGCATTAGAACAAAAAATGTACTGAGTATTTAAGGCATGAAAATCTGAACTTAAAAGACATAGATGAAACATGGAATATAGAAATACATCTTTAAATATGAATAACTTTGTAAATTTTAAAACGTTTATAACGTCATGCACATGCGTATAAATGTCGTTTCATGCATAGGTATGGGTGTATATAATATCAGCAAGCCACTGAGGGCATCTCATCATATCATCTTAACCCATGTGGGCAACATCATTATCATATACCAGCTAATTAGGTGGTGGTGCGTATATAATGCCGTAATATTTTTCCATATCCCATATACATATATACGCATATATAACGCCGTCTGAGTCATATTTCAGCCACTGTGGGCAACATCATTATTATATACCAGCTGATCAGGTGGTGGTATGTATATAACGTTGTAACCTTTTCCCATATCTCATATACATATTTTACATATATACGCGTATATAACGCTATCTGGTCATGGGTCAATGCACATGTCTTAAATGCATGAAAAATACGTAATAATCTCAATATTCCTTCCGGATAAATTTTTCCAACTACGTATTATTCTGAGATCCATGAACAGAAAATAATAATAGTATTCATGGGGAATCAAGAATATAGACACCCCTAATAATTCTATAAATAGAACAATTTATGAAAACTGTGTGTTTGCTCGTTCTTCAGTATCATATGGATCATGCCAAAAGAAAGAAGGGAGGGCCTTAACATGCCTGTTCCTGGAATTATTCGAATGATTCTGCTTCAGCGAAATATATTGAACGAGATTTGCTTGAATCCTTTGAAATTTTTTGAAACGAAATTGTTCTGCTTTTCACGAATTGGTGTAGCTAGCTTCGTATGTGTAAAAAAAAATTCTTGCTTAGATTTTGGAACGTTGTCTCCTTTTTGACCAAAATGGAAGGACTTAAGATCTGATTTTTTTTAATTAGGAAAGAGCTCAAAATGATCCTTGCTTTCTCACGTTTTTTGGTAACCAAGACAGAATGAATGTCTTTTGATTTTTACTAATTATATTTTGGATAAGACTTTGTAAATTAGCCCCTTAAGCCTTTTTATGACATATGTAAAGGTTAATAGTTAGTCACCTTAAACTGAAAGGGGAAGGGGCTGCCATGTTTGTTGGGGGTGTGATTTTGTAAATTATTTATCCACTTATTAGTTAACTGGGTATTGTTTCGTTATCCGGTAGTTAATCAATTACCCGCATAATTTAAAAATTACCATAAATTACTTAAAATTCTATTTATTTTTTAAAATACTTCATATATACTTTATATATTATACTACTGTGGTCATATGGTACCTCGCATGGTACTTGTTTATAATTATCGGGTATTATCGCTTGACCCGTTTTTTTTTTCAAATTGGCCACTTTCAACGAAACTCGTTTTCTTTAATTCGTGTACCATTTATACTTCAGGACACTTATTTATCGCTTGTGATAAATAACGTAAATACGTTAACATCAAAATGAGCTCATCCCCGAGTCTACGTCAATTAACTAAAGATTAAATTCTTAGCGTACGAAAACGCGAGATGTAACACTGCGCATATCCTGCTCGGTCTCTCAGGTCGCCTCCTCGACCGGTTGACCCCGCCACTGAACCTTACTGATGCAATGTTCTTTGACCTCAGCTTTCAAACCTGCTTGTCCAATATTGCCACTGGCTCTTCAACATAAGATAGATCCTTGTCCAACTAAACTGAAATCCAACACGTGCGACGGATCACCATGATACCCCCAGAGCATCGAAACATGAAATACCGGATGAACTCCTGCCAAGCTGGGAGGTAAGGCAGGCTCATAAGAAACCTCCCCAACATGCCGCAATATCTCAAAAGGACCAATAAATCTCGGACTCAACTTTCCTTTCTCTCCAAATCTCATAACTCCCTTCATAGGCGAAACCCGAAGCAGAACCCGCTCTCCAACCATATAGGAAACATCACGAACCTTCTAGTCTGCGTAACCCACTCAAACCAACCCACCGGGGATCTACACCGCCTACCATATAAAGCCTCATACGGTGCCATCTGAATGCTGAACTAATAATTGTTGTTGTAGGCAAACTCTGCTAGTGGGAAGAACTGATCCCAAGACCCTCCAAACTCCATCACACATGCACGAAGCTTATCCTCAAGAATCTGAATAGTGCCCTCGGAATGTCCGTCCATTTGAAAGTGAAGTGATGCACTCAACTCCACCCGAGTACCCAACTCATACTGTACGACCCTCCAGAACCGTGATGTGAACTGAGTACCTCTGTCTGAAATGATGGAAACCGGAATACCATGCAGACGAACAATCTCCCGGATAAAAATCTCTACCAACCGCTCTGAAAAATAAGTAGTACACATAGGAATGAAGTGCGTGAACTTGGTCAGCCGATCCACAATCACCCAAATGGCATCGAACTTCTTCAAAGTCTATGGGAGTCCAACTACGAAGTTCATGGTGATCCTCTCCCACTTCCACTCCGGAATCTCTATCTGCTGAAGCAACCAACCCGATATCTGGTGCTCATACTTTACCTGCTGAAAATTGAGGCAGCAAGCTACAAATCCAACTATCTTTCTTCATCTGCCTCCACCAATAGTGTTGTCTCAAATCCTGGTACATCTTTGCGGCACCCGGATGAATGGAATACCGCAAACTATGGGCCTCATCTAGAATCAACTCCCGAAGCCCATCAACATTGGGTACACAGACCTGACCCTACATCCTCAACACCCCGTCATCACCAATAGTCATATCTCTAGCATCGCCATGCAGAACCTTGTCCTTTAGGACAAGCAAATGAGGTCATCATACTGATGCTCCCTAATACGACCAAATAAGAAAGACCGAGAAACCACGCAAGCTAGAACCCGACTGGGCTCCGAAAGATCGAATCTCACAAATTGGGTGGCTAAGGCCTGAACATCCATTGCCATGGGCCTCTCCACTGTTGTTAAATAAGCCAAACTCCCCAAACTCTCCGTCCGGTGACTCAAAGCATCGGCCACCATATTGGCCTTGCCCGGGTGATACAAAATAGTGAATTCATAGTCCTTCTGCAACTCTAACCACCTCCTCCGGCGCAAATTAAGATCCTTTTGCTTGAACATGTGCTTCAAGCTCCGGTGATCAGTATAATTCTCACAAGGAACACCGTACAAATAATGACGCCAAATCCTCAAGGCTTGAACAATATCATCTAACTCGAGATCATGGACAGGATAATTCTTCTCATGTACCTTCAACTGTCTGGACGCGTAGGCAATTACCCTACCGTCCTGCATCAATACCGCTCAATCCTCGAGGCATAACAATAGATAGTATAAGACCCCGAACCTGTAGGAAATATCAAAAATAGAGTTGTAGTCAAAGTTGTCTTGAGCTTCTGAAAGCTCGCCTCACACTCTTCCACCCACTGGAACGGAGCATCCTTCTAGGTCAGCCTAGTCATAGGTGTTGCAATAGATGAAAACCCCTTAACAAATCGAAGGTAATAACCTGCCAAGCCAAGAAAACTGCGGATCTCTATAGATGAGGATGGTCTAGGCCAATTCTGTACTGCCTCCACATTCTTCGAATCCACCCGAATACCCTCACTCGATATCACGTGACCCAAGAAAGACACGAAATCCAACCGAAACTAACATTTCGAGAACTTTGCATATAACTTATTTTCCCTCAAAGTCTGGAGCACTGTCCTCAGGTGCTGCTTATGATCTTCCCAACTCCAGGAGTATACCAGAATATCATCAATAAAGACAACGACGAACGAGTCAAGATATGGCCGGAACACACTGTGCACCAAATGCATAAAGGCTGATGGGGCATTGGTCAGCCCAAATGACATAACAAGGAACTCGTAATGACCATACCGAGTCCTAAAAGTAGTCTTCGGGATATCTGGCTCCCAAATCTTCAACTGATGGTACCCTGAACACAAGTCACTCTTAAAAAACACTCGTTCACCTTGAAGCTGGCCAAACAAATCATCAATACGAGCAAAGGATACTGGTTCTTCACTGTAACTTTGTTCAACAGACGATAATCAATGCACATACGCATAGAACCATCCTTTTTCTTCACAAACAAGACAGGAACACCCCAAGGTGATACACTAGGCAAAATAAAAACCTTATCAAGCAATTCCTATAACTGATCCTTCAACTCCTTCAACTCAGAATGAGCCATACGATATAGAGGGATAGAAATGGGTTGAGTGCCCGGCAACATATCAATGTCAAAGTCAATATCTCTATCGGTCGGCATGCCCGGAAGATCAGCTGGAAACACATTAGGAAAATCCCGTACTACTAGACTGAATCAACTGTAGGGGTATCAACACTGACGTCTCTCACATAAACTGGATACGTATTACAACCCTTCTCAACCATTCGCTGAGCTTTAAAGAAATAAATAACTCTACTGGGAGTATGATCTAAGGTACTCCTCCACTCTACTCGCGGTACACCTGGCATAGACAGCATCAAGGTTTTGGCATGACAATCAAGAATAGCATAATGGGGCAACAACCAGTCCATGCCCAAGATAACATCAAAATCTACCATGCTGAGCAATAAAAAATCGATTCTAGTCTCAAAACCACTAAGAGCAACCTCACACGATCGATAAACGTGGTCCACAACAAGAGAATCTCCCACAGGAGTAGAAACATAAATAGCAAAACTCAAAGAATCCCGAGATACACCCAAATGCGGGGCAAAATAAGAAGATACATAAGAATATGTGGAGCCCGGATCGAACAAAACTGATACATCTCTATGACAAATCAAGAAAATACCTGTGATGATAGAATCAGAGGTGACAGCCTCGGTACGGGAAGGAAGGGCATAATATCTGGCCTGGCCTCCCCCTCTAGGGCGACCTCTACCTCCCCGACCTCCATCTCTAGTTGGCTGAGCAGGTGGGGTAGCAACTAGAGCTGTAACCATAGCCTGAGAACTCTACGGGGCACGTCGTGGCTGAGAAGTCTGTGGAGGTGCACTCCTCCCAAGTCTAGGGCTATCCCTCACCACATGGTATGTGTCACCACACTCAAAACAATCTCTGGGAGGACGTGGTGGCTGTGACTAGCTCAGGCCAGGTTTGCTGGACTGACCACTAAAAGCATATCGCGCAGGAGGCGTACTAGATACTAGAGGTGCATAATAAGGCTACTGAGGTCTAGGAGGAGCTGGAATACTACTAGCTTCTAGTAGAGATGAATGAACGGGCGACTCATATAACCCCTGCCATGACGGACTGCAGCTGGCGCACATTCACCAGAATAATGGCCCGACTCTCGATACCTCTTGGCCTCCCTCTCCTCTCTCTCCCTAACATGCATACCCTCTATCCTCCTAGCAATTCTCACCACCTGCTGATAAGAAATATCCATCTCCAACTCACGATCCATGCTAGACCTGATGCTGGGAATAAGCCCCTCAATAAACCGACGAACCCTCTCGTGAATAGTAGAAACCAAGGCTGGGGCATGTATAGCCAAGCTAGTGTAACGGACAGCATACTCCGAGACAGTCATAGCACCTTGGCACAAATACTCAAACCCTGCGCGCCATGCGTCCCTGAGGCTCTGAGGAACAAACTCTCTCATGAACATATCTGAAAACTAAGTCCAAGTCAGTGAAGCTGCCTTATCCGTATTGTCTAACTCATAGGTACGCGACCACTCATAGGCGGCTCCTTGAAGCTGGAAGGCAGTGAAAGAAACCCCACTTGATCCTGATATACCCATAGTGCGAAGGATACGGTGACAATCCTCCAGAAATCTCAAGGCATCATCTGATGCTAACCTACTGAATACAGGAGTATTATACTTTTTGAACCTCTCAAGCCTCCGCTGCTCATCTTTTGAAGTTGTTGCCTTATCCTCGGGCTGATCTGGGACTGCAGGTGGTACGGGAATAATCCATGGGACCTGATAAACATGCACTCGCTGGGAGTGCGGGTGACGGGAGTTTGTGCTCCTCCCCCGGCCTGAGATGTGGCTGCAGCAAGAGGAAGCAACCCTGCCTGAGCTAGATTGGTGTACATGCTCATGAACTACGCAAGAGTATCCTGGAGCGCTGGAGTAGTAGTAGCAGCAGGCGTATTAGGTGGTTGGACTCCGGCTGGAACTACTGGTGGTACCTCCGTGGCAGCTCGCGCGGGTGCTCTGGCTGCACCACGTGTGCATCCTCGGCCTTGACCCCGGCGGGGCCGGTGCCTGATCATCTCTGGTAGCACGTGTCCTCACCATCTGTGAGAGAATAGAAGATAGAAGTTTAGAATTGTGATTTCAAAATCTCGCACGACAAGGAAATCAAATGAAGTGGAATTTTCCCTAACAGTTACATAGCCTCTCACGGATAAGTACAGACATCTCCGTACCGATCCGCGAGACTCTAATAAATCGGTTTGTGATTCATGACTCCTATGAACCTAGTTTGATACCAACTTTTCACGACCATAATTCTCCCTCCATGAATATCGTGACGGCACCTAGTCTCTACGACTAGGTAAGTCTAACAAATGCGGAAAGAAACAATTTGCGGAAAGAAAAAAATATAAAACCGAGATAACAAAATGAAATAGTTTTTAAGATGCTGCCTGGCATATAATATTACAAGAATCTCAACCTAACACTCCCAAAATCCATAACCCCATGAATCACAAGCTAAGAGATACATAAAAAGCTCTAACTCCAGAAATGTCTTTCAAAAGGAAAATACAGAAAGGCTATACTAGTATAGGAAGATAGAAAGGGACTCCTCAGTCTGCGGATGCAACAGATATACCTCGAAGTCTTTAAAAAAGTGCCTCACCTCAAGGATGATAAGACTGAGTGGAAGTACCTCGATCTGCACATGAGAAACATGCGCAGGAAGGGCATGAGTACACTACAGCAGTACTCAGTAAGTGTCAAGCCTAATCTCGATCGGGTAGTGACGAGGAAAGTTAGGGCCCTATTGAGATTAAATGAAATATAAGGTATGAAAGTATAGAATAAGACAGTAAAATTAAGTGCAAGAGTAAGGGATAACATAGAATAGAATAAAACAACAGCAACTATGACAGAGACAAAATAATCACAGAAAGGAGTACAGGTTCATGATCCAACCCCCGCTCCGGTCGCGATGGCGCCTCTCGGGAAGACAAGGCCAGCCAGACCATTTTAAAACATCATTTTAAATAGTTAATCAATTCAATAACAGTTCCAATATGTTTTAATGATATAAATTAACGTAATTACAGCCCAACGCAGCCCTAATCGGGGTGTCACAAGTCACGAGCAACTATAGGAATGAAATTTCCTCTTTACAATCTAAAATACACTGAACAAGAATAAAGAATAACATAGGAAGACCGTGGTGCTGCGAACACTGGTAGTCACCTCGCTAAAATCTCTACAACTCTTCCTCCATACCGCCAATACCCGCTACCGGGTGAATAAATACCTGCAACTGCACGTGAGGTGCAGGGAGTAAAGTGAGTACTCCAACTCAGTGAGTAATAAAAGTATATAATAACTGAGCAGCAAGAAATCACGTAAAGCAACCAACATGCTGTATAGAAGCCGCTATGCACAGAAATCCGCCTCTCGGGCACAAATACCACAGTTTAAACAAACAAAAGACAAGTAAGTACGAAAAATAAACACATAAACCGCTCCCCTCGGGCAATCACATAGAATAGTACCAGCCCATCGGGCACAAATTAGTTCCTGGTCAGCCATTGTTACCTGACCGCACGGTGTTATTCCTGGTCAGTCATTGTTACCTGACCAAATTACATCATACAGTGTCATTGTTACCACTGTCTCAAATCACATGGGTACCCGCGCTCACTGTGGGGGTGCAGACTCCGGAGGGGCTCCTACAGCCCAAGCACTATATCATCATAAGGCCTGAAAGCCTGTACATATCAACATGAGGCCTGAAAGCCTTCTCATAATACACTCGAGGCCTGAAAGCCTCCTCACATATCACTCGAGGCCTGAAAGCCTCCTCACATCACTCAACATGTCCTTACATATGGCCCTCAGCCTCAATCAACCTAGAAAATAATCATAAGCCCCTTGGGCAACAGTAAAACAATAGTGCTCAGCTCAAACAACAGTCTAAATATCATTTAAATCTAAAGTTGAGTAAAAGTATAGCTGAGTTCATGAAACAGTGTAATTCAAGGGGGACTGAGTTCAAATAATATTTCAATTAGTGAGGAAACAGTGATGGGAGTTAACAAGGTATTTCAAATAGTCGGCACGAAGCCCAAGTATGGAAATAAGCCCAAGTCATCGTGAAAAACAACAAGTCTTAGTCGAATACGCGGTAAAATATCAACTGGGACGGACCAAGTCACAATCCCCAATAGTAAATGACCCCCGCGATCGTCATTTAGCGCGTGTCTCACCTCGATATAGCACTATGATGTGCAATCCGGGGTTTCAAGCCCTGAGGATATCATTTACAAGCATTACTCACCTCGAACCGGGGCAATCTCTAGCTCGTGATACCTTTTCCCCTCAAATCGGCCTCCGCATGCATCGAATCTAACCAAAATCAGAGCGAATGCATCAAAATATGCTAAGGGAACAATACCCAATCAAAAACAATCAAAAAATATCAAGAATCTCGAAATTAGAAAAACCCGAGCCTCGGGCCCACTATTCAAAAAATCAGAAAATTAAAGTCACTGGACTCCTTATCCCGCCACGAGTCTATACATATCAAATTTACCAAAATCCGAGCTCAAATGCCCCCTCAAACCTCGATTTTTCTTTCTCTTAAGTTAAAGCCCTAACCTCCATTTTTTACCTCTAATTCCTTGATTTTTCACCCTTAATTCATGTAATAACACATTAGATTTATGTTTTAGGCTCAGATTCCTTACCTCAATGAAGTCCTTGGTTCCCTCTCCAAAATCGCACCAAAACCTCCAAGTCCGAAGTGAAAATGTTAGGTTTTTTCAAAAATTCACGAAGATAGAATTTAATACCTCTGAACAGACCTTTTCGCCTCTGCGATGATATTGTCGCTTCTGCGACACCGCTTTTGCGGATTATTTTCTGCTTTTGTGGTTCCTCCACTTTTTCCCATGACCGCTTCTGCGGTCCACCACTCACACAAGCGAGACCGCTTTTGCGGTCCACATGTCCGCTTTTGCGGAAACTCTCCAAGCTCCACCTTTTTCTTCTGCGACTAGACCTTCGCTTCTGCGGAACCGCTTCTGCGGTCCATATCCGCAAAAGCGAAAACACCAGATACCAGACCCTTTAGCAGTCCTTAAACTCCAAATTTCATCTCGTTAGCCATCCGAAATTACCCCGAGGCCCCCGGGACCTCAACTAAAAGTACCAATACATCTTAAAACGTTATTCAAACTTGATCCAATCATCAAAATACCTCAACTAACACTAAAATCATCAAATTACATCGAATTCAAGCCTAAGTTCATCAAATTCTTCCGAAACTCGTATTCGATCAAAAACCTAACCAAACCACTTTCGAATCATCTGAAATTTTGCACACACATCCCAAATTACCTAACGAAGATATTGAAACTCTCAGAATTTCATTCCGACCCTCGGTTCAAAATCTCACCTATCAACTGGAAATCGCCAAAATACTAACTTCGCCAATTCAAGCTTAATTCTACACCGGACCTCCAAAATTCATTCCGATCACACTCCTAAGTCACAAATAATCCCCCGAAGCTAACAGAATCACCGCAAATCACATCCGAATCCTCTAATTCAATAGTCAACATCTGATTGACTTTTCCAAAACAAGCCTTCCTTAAAGAGACTAAGTGTCTCATTTTCTACCGAAACCAATCCAAATGAACTCTAACACACCAAATACTGATAATGAATCATGAAGAAGCATAAGAATGGGAGAAACGGGGCGGTAACTCCTGAGACGACGGGTCGGGTCGTCACATCCTCCCCAACTTAAACAAATGCTCGTCCTCGAGCGTACCCAGAGTTGCTCTAGAAGTCAACCAATAGCTGAATAACCTTACCAAGCATATACCCGGGGATGATCCCACGTCACCCTATCTCATATAGGTCTGATAACACATTTTATCAGAAATTGCACAATCCAGTCTAGCCCATAAATCATAGAACTATCTTTTCACTTGTGAAACCATCAATACAATCAAAACCTCATACATACACTTTGAATAGTCCCGAACCAACTGTAATAGCCCATACCTACACCCTTAGGTGAAATCATATGATATACCACATAGTCCAAACACTCGAAACGATAACTTCTATTCACAGCAGTTGCCCACAACAACCAAATACTGATAGAAAACCTCTTATTAGCTAAAGTCTTATTCCAACACTTTCATATATTGCCATCGATAAATGAAACACGCAGCAAACCGTAACCATTTCTCAGATCAGCCATTCATGAAACCACTTCCCTTTTGACTAATACCACAATAGATTTTTGAGTCGAACCTCCATATTATTCTTCCAATAAGCTGAAATCAAATCCGTTTGTATTCATTAGTGACCCCGACGGTCATCTCGAATCCATCACACCACTCTGGTGATATAACACCTCAATACAGGCCTAAGCCACAACTTGCATAATACGCGCACCAATAAGAAACGATCTGAATATACTCAAATCATGATAATGACTCAAACGAAAGGGTTGTACCTCAAGCTCATCAATACCATCACCACACAAGACTGAGACCCCGTCTCACATCATAGAAATATAGCACCTAAATATACCCGGAATGGTCATATCTCCACGTGGCCTCGCTACAATGCGCAATCATATCCAAACATTGTTACACATGAAACACCTCAAGTCACTATGCCCAAAATCGACAGCTACGCACAATCTGATGTCTGAAACCAAAGCAATTTATTACACCCACGGTGAAGCAAATAACATACCACACGCAACCCGATAAGTCATAACCAATTACTCCATTTACCGAGCAACACCCAATTACTCTTCCTGCTCGACTTTCACTATGAATCCCCAATAGAACCACACCACATGTGCCCATAACCAACAAATCATAACGTCTCACAACACCAAAAAGCAACTCAAGCTGAATATGTAGCCACATTAGCCTGCCAACGAACTCATTACCAAGGAGCCTAAAGATGCTCCTTCCACTAATACAGCTCCTGTCGGAGCCATACGAGACAGTGTCCGGCACCAAATCAATATCGAAATCCACAACCTCGCCCGGCAACATGCCTGACCACAAGAACCGCATCCAAAAAGTCCCTCAACACCGGAACTGAACCAATGGTAGAAACCTCTTCACTGACATCCATCACGAAGTCCCAATTAAGAAAAGCAGTCCTCCCCAGCCATCCGCTGGTCTTTGGAATACAAACCACTCTGCTAGAACATAATCTGATGCACCTCGCCACTTAACCCGTGGCATTTTCTGGCATAGCCCATATCGCAATAGTTTAGAATGACCCAACACTAAGACAGCCAGTCCACACCCAAACATTATATCCAAAATCAAACATACCATGCAAAGAAAGATCCACTCGGGACTCCAAATCTCAACAGCCACTACACGGTGCCGATACACACGATCCACACCCATTACATAGCATGTACCTGAGAACTCTCAGTCTCCAACTCCATATAGCACACAAATCACCATACATGGTCCCGAATTCCATTGTATGAATACGTATCACACCTCAAGTACCCAACCATTCCACGAAAGATATCCTAAAATTTCCCCTGTGCCATCAAACAAAATCGGATATCGATAATTGACCTAACAAAAAAGCGTCGCAATACCACTGAAGTATTATCAGTTTAATCACATTACCCTTTTTCTGAGACATATACTCTCGTCAAACCGCTTCTAATTAGCAGCACCATTTCCTTGATTATCTGAGGCTACCCGTTGCCTAAGAGTTTTATGAACTTCTTTTCAGAACTGAACTGAAACCTTGAACACGCAAATCTCGATCCTCCACCATATACCGCATATACCATACCATCCAACGATGGCGGGAAAATAATTATCTCTCTTCCGAGCGACAAACATCTACGCACTTAACTAGTCAAGAGCTTTCTATTGGTCCCATCTAGAACAAAGGCCATAGAAAACATACATCTTCAAACCACGGTAAAACCCAACAAGAACTCTTCCAATTCCATTGTACCAACTAAACTGCCAGGACAGAATCCTTCTGATCACGTCCAACTATGCCTTATAAAAAGGACAATGCGGTCGCTGCAAATATAATCCGATTTACAAGTCCGGAGTCGAATCCCACAGAGAACTAAGGTTTAGCTACAGTTGTTCACTATCACCAAGAAGACAAGCTTGACCAATTCCTAACTTATAGATATTAATATTCTTGTGTTTAAATAATTAACTAACAAATTAAACTACTAAATTAACAACTAAATATGCTAAGGGTTAGAGACAAGATTAAGGAGGTCTAGAGTTATGATTTCCCCAATTGTCGGAATCCTTCCCGCTATGTCTTCTATAATTTCGCCTAAGTATTCTCTACCAATCATGAGCACTCTTATTACCGTAAATCTCTCCCGAGTAATTACGACAATTTACTAGATGCACTCTCCCGAGCTACGCTAGCTGGCTTTCAATACAGCTCACTTCAGATCGCACCCAAGGCTTAGTTATCCCTAATTCCACCTTTAAACCCTCGGTTATTGGTCCCTCATATACTCTGGGAGTGGTGTTGTTCAACAATGACCTAAATATGCACTCTCTCCGGAGTTATGCATACTAAATAGGCACGGGTTATTGAGAGCTCTTCAATCAACCAGAATATAAACGTAGTTGAACAAATAGAAAAAAGCTATGGCTCAATTATATAAAAACATAACAAGAATTTATCTTACAAAAGGTTCTATCAAAACTCTAGATAACAAATTAGCTATTCATAATAGTATGTAAAATTACAATACTAAAAGTCACAACCAACAATAAAAAATAGGAAGAGGAAGGAAAAAAAACTTGTAGAAGAATTCTCCGCCTTGCTCCCAATGTGTTTTTTGCCTCCTTAGGTCAAATCTATGTCAAAAATATGTCCAATCCCCAAAAATACCATTTTTCCATGTATATATACCAAGTAGGGTCGGGCCCAAACACGTATACCATATCCTACGCGAAAAAGGACAAGTTTTAGGCCTGGATGACCGCAGTTCTACCGCGGTCGCGGTCAAACCGCAGCCAAACACGCTCTCAGATTCTTCATTCGTCCGCGAATGCCTTCTGCCGCGGTTCTGCCGCGATCGCGGTGAAACCACAATTTTTCACCCTGTTCCATTTGGAATTTGGAAAAACGCAAAAAACGAAAGTTGTATTCCTTTGAGTTACTTTCCAACCATATATTGTGGAGCTAAAATGGAGGTCTGAGCAAAATGTTATGTCCAATTTATATACAGTATGCAATATGCCTCATCGAGTCTTCGTTTGTTCTCAACTATCAAATTTGACCCCCGAACACGATCCCGGCTTAATTCCTTGAGATTTTACTCAGACTTCAAAGCTT
>MU774824.1:6609-27969 GCA_026770625.1 Nicotiana glauca
AGTCTTGAACCAATGCAAAATGCACCCAAACTAGCCCATTAACGACAAACTAGTGAGAATATACTCAAATACTCGTTAACAATTCATATTTTATGGATTTCCAACTTCGATTAGTGAAATGACCAAAATGCCCTCGGGCCCACGTGCCCGGATTCCAAATTTTCTCGAAGGTAAAAGTTACCCATGACCTTAGGGATTAAAATATATGATTTTATCCTAATTCCATACTTAAATCGTGGCTAAAATCCAAGTTTTATAATTTTCTAGGTTTTTAACCACAACCTCAATATTTACTCTAATTTCCATGCTTAAATCCATATATAATCAATGTAATTAACTCATAATAGGTGGGAATAACTTACCTTAACATTGATGACAGAACTCACTTCTTGGAGCTCACCAAAATCGCCCCCAAGCCAAGAAAATATGATGAGAAATGATCCAAAATCGGATTTTAAAACATTCTGCCCCAGTCGTTTTTCGCTTTTACGGTCTTGGGACCGCTTCTGCGGTCCCGCTTATGCGGACAAAAATCCGCTTTTGTGGTCCATGAGCCCCAGCAAATTTTCCGCTTCAGCGGCAACCAAACCGCATCAACGGTTCCGCTTGAGCGGTCCAAAAGCCGCTTCTGCGGCTCCTCCCCAAGCCGGCCTTTTCCGCTTCTACGATAATTTTCTCGCTTTTGCGGGGCCGCTTCTGCAGTCCCATTTCCGCAGAAGCGGAAATATCAGACACCAGCAACTCAGCATTTTCCAAAAAATCAAATTTTGATCCGTTAACCACCCGGAATCCTCCCGAGGCCCCCGGGACCCCAACCAAACATACCAACCTATCCCAAAACACATTTCGGACTTGGTCGAGGCTTCAAATCACATCAAACAATGCTAAAATTACGAATTACACCCCAAATTCAAGCTTTATGAACTTTGAAGTTTCAACTTCTATTTCCGATGTTTAAACCCATCAAAATACATCCGAACCTCAAATTTTGCACACAAGTCATATTTGACATTACGGAACTACTCCAACTTCCGGAATTTGATTCCGAACCCGATATCAAAAAGTCAACCCTCCGGTCAAACTCTTCAAAAACCTTCAAATTTTCTATCTTTAGCCAATTGGCTTCAAAATGGTCTACGGGCCTCCGAATTCACTTCCGATCGCGCCCCCAACTCTAGAATCACTATAAGGAGCTATTCACAGTCTCGGAATTCCAAATGGATGTTGATAACACCGATATGCACTTCAAACCAAACTTATGAAGTTTCTTCTAAATTGCTATCTTCCACAATAGGCGCCAAAACGCTCCCGGGTTATTCAAAACCCAATCCGGGCATACACCCAAGTCCGAAATCATTATACAAACCTGCTGGAACCTTCAGATCTCGACTCCGAGTTTGTTTACTCAAAAATCCAATCTTAGTTCATTCTTTCAACTTTAAGCTTCTCAAATGAGAATTGTCATCTAAATTTAACTTCGATCTTCCCGAATTTAAATTCCGACCATGCGAACAAGTCATAATACCTGAAGTGAAGTTGTTCATGGCCTCCGAATGCTGAACGGAGCACTGGTACTCAAAACGACCGGTCGAGTCGTTACACACACCCTAGGTTAGGAAGGTAATATTATTAAAATATGCGCCTAAAGCAACTACGCATTATTAACTTTGCGAGCAGCCATGAAAATTTGCTAAATGGCTTGCCCGAATTTCTAGAGATTTAATCATATTTAAATTAAGCGAGGGTCATGCGTTAGTCGTTTTTCTTCGGCATGGCCCACCTTGATTCCAGTTTCAAAGGAAAGAAATAAAGTTTGAACTAGGCGTTTCGAGGGCCATAAGCTATTTGTTGTTGAATATGGTAAACCTCAGATTATTTTAACTTGGTTAAAGAGGTGGACGGCCTAACAGTAATCTAAAACATCTTATTGAAATCCTAATGTCTATTTTTGAAAAAGTCCAAAGCTTATTGTATTTAATTACTAACGGACCAGTTACTACTTTAATTCATAAGGCCAAATGAGCTCAAACAGTATGGGGGTGTGCAAGATAAGAGACTTTTCATGGGAATTGATGTTAGGCTTGAGACAGGACCAAATTGGACCCAAGAGTCCCTAAGCCGCGTGGGGAAGGGGGCCAGAGGATCGAGTCCAAACAACTTCAATTTGAAAGTTTTCAAACTACAGAAAAATGCGTGAGCGACTGAACTTTTAAAAATTTGTAGATTTTTCACTCGAGTTGAACTGAATCATTCATTTTTTACAGGGGCTAACATTTGTATAAATCCATTTTATCACTTTCTTGCTCATCTAACATTTTGACCCTAAAACCGATATTTTAATTTGAAGAACAATACACTGATGAATCAAACTACTGGTGATTTCCATACTTTGTGAACATCATGGCTTAGTTATTAAATCTTGACCAATTTTGCTACATGAATGTTAATTCTGCATACTGACAATAATGGAATCTCACACATTCTAATAACTTTCACATGTATATAACAAGGATTATAAAATTATCCTATAACACCCAATGCTAAACTAAACAGCAAAGTCATAATATCATAGTCTCTAAGTTCAGTTCATTAATACATATAAAATACCTTACAGTCATCTTTTACACATAATTCAGATAAAATGACTCTAATAATTATAACTCCAAATCTAAAGAGCAAAAATGAAAGTAAAAATTACAGAAATATCACTCATAACTTAGTCTTCATTTCAGCACATTCAAGCTGTTATTAGTTCACAATTGATCTCCAAATACAAGTTAGGGAAAGTACCTGGAAATGCAAGTGGAAGAAGTGAGGTTCAGCAATAATAACAGCACAGCAAATCAGCCAAGTATCAGTAATAGTAAATGCACAGCCCCAGACTTTAGTGAAAGGCAACCAAGGTATTGATTCAAAAACCCAATGAAATAGTAGTTTTCAAATACTTCTAGACTCAAGAACTTCCAGGGAAAACATCAATTCACTTCAAAGTTCCAAATGAATCACACGTTGGTTCAGGATTGAAAATTTCAGGAATTTAGAAGAGAATTTAACCTAACAGTATGTTTCTCTCAAAGGCTCTTTCCCTCCCAATTTCAAACTTGATCTCTATTTTTGTTTAGATCTCAATGTCACTCTATATTTCTATCTCAAAATATGATTGTATTAATCCTCAATTTACAGACTGTTTCTCTGTCTTTCAGTGTGTGTATATTTCAGAATGTATACTAGAGTGCTTATCACTCTGTAAGGCCCCGTAAAAATCTTGTGCTCAAAACCTAGTAGCTCGTAGTGCCAAGGTCCGGATACGTGTTAGGAATGTGTAGAATTCTTCGCGGCTCACAAGCTCGCTGCGGTTCAGACCCTTTTTACTAATTTTGCACTTTAAAAATCAAAAGAATCGATTTTCTAGGAAATTGTCATTCTGCGGTCCAGAATGCGGTCGCAGATCAGCTATGCGGACCGCATTTCTGCCGCAGAGTGAAGCAGAAGAATTGTCAAAATTGATGTTGAAAATACGGTCCATTATGCGATCGCATAATCAATATGTGGACTGCATAATTGTCGCATAAATTCCTCAAGGATTTGTGGAGGTCAATTCCGCGGTGCAAAATGCGATCGCATAACAGGAATGCGGACCGCATTCCTGTCGTAGACCCAACATACCTTCAGAGTTTTAGGGGTATTTCTGCGGTCCAATATGCGGACCGCATTTCGATTCTGCGATCGCAGATTTGCTCAGGCTTCTATTTTTCTAAATGTTTAAACCCGACCTCTTTTCAATAAAACACCTCAACCCCCTCATTTTAACAATCTTGCTGAACAAATTAAGAGAGAGGAAGAGAGGGTCTTGAGAGAGAAAGTCATCTTTTCCAAAATTTGGTTCTTTAAAACCATCCGGGCCGGAGAATTTTAAGCTTATCTTCATACCTCCTTTCCTTACAGGTAAAATCCCTAACTTCTCCCATTGAATTTCTGGTTTAAACTAAGAGGGGGAGTCTTATGCATTAGTCTTTGAAATAATGGTTGAAATCATTCATGCATGTCTATTAAAACCTAAGATCTAGTAGGAGTAATTAGGTGGGAGTAAAAACTTGTGCAAATGAGGGGTTAATAACCTAAATATATTTGGGTAGTGATTTTGGGCCTTGAATTCTAAGTTATGTGTATTAATTCATGCACCATATTGACAGTGCTAGATTTTGGTGAATTGGAAGTAGAAATTAAAAAGGAATTCAGCTCCAGGTATGTATGGCTAACTTTAACCTTTGTAAAATCGCCTTGTTTGGTGTCCGAATACTTGGTATGTGATATCTCCATGAATTAGTTGTGAAGTTAAACTCTCGTGAGCAGGATGTGTTTACTTGTGTGAACTACTTGTGAAGTCATGTAAATATTGTGCCTTATGCGTTGTTGGTTAATACATCTGACATGATTGTGCAAGTAAATGGCAATAAACCAAGTTGTGATCGTGAACATGTTATGTGGTAAAGACTGTGGGATAAGTGATAGAAAAGAATTGAAAATTTGTAAAATTGAAATGACTGTGACAACATCCTTTGTGGTTAGTCATGGATAACTATTGTTGTGATCTAAATGGTATAACGGGCTGTTGAAAAAGATGGAAATGGTATGGATAGTCACCTAAATCTTTTGTGAGTTGTGTTGCTGTTATTATTAGGATTTGTGGTTGTTGTTCTTAAAACTTGTTGTGGTTATCCTTGTAAATTATTATTGTTGTAGTATTGTTTGTGAATTTTGATTGCTCAGTGGGATAGGGTTGCGCTCCGCAACACGAAATAATAAGGTGTGGGTTATGGTGATAAGGGTGGCCGAGGTAATAAGGGTGGTCGAGGTAATAAGGGTGGAAAGTGATCGATATCACTATTGAAATGAAATATAAGAACGTTGTGAAATTGAAAATGTCGAAATGATGATGGGGAAAGGAGAGTTTGTTAACTTGTTTGCCTTGATTGTCTTCCTTGTGTGAACTCAATTGTTGCTTCCTTCTATTGTTTATTACTTGTGTATGGCTTGAGGTTACTCAGGGTAAGGTTTGTTATACATACCAGTACAATTCAAGTGTACTGCCGTCCCTTTTGTCGGGGGCACTACATTCGTGTTATGATTGTAGGTGGACCCGCAGCAGGTACTCCAGCCTACCGATCGTAGCTCCCTCTTCGTCTTCCATCAGCTTTTTGGTGAGCCCCACTCCTCTCGGGGCCCTGCGTGGCTCAGGCCGCTTGTGTCCGGAATCTTATTTTGGTTTTTATGTAAGGTATCGCCGGGCCTTGTCGCCGGCAAGTATTGGTTGAGTTCCTAGTATTCATAGAGGCTCCGTAGACACTATGTGGGTGGTGTATAAAAGTATTTTGGGTAGTAACTGTATGGTTCGGAATTGTGGTCCACGTTGGTAATTTGTGATGACCCGGACCGTTGTCTCATGTGTTATTGCTTCATTTCCCCCATTTCATGCTTCTTCATGTTTCGTTATCGGTAGGTGGTGTGTTAGAATTGATTAGGGTTGGTTTTGATAAGAAATGAGACACTTAGTCTCTTTAAGGAAAGCTTAAGTTGAAAAAGTCAACCGAATATTGACTATTGAGTTAAAGGGCTCGGATGTAATTTTTGGTGATTCAGTTAGATTCGGGAGGTGATTTGTGACTTAGGAGCGCGATCGGAATTGATTTTGGAGGTCTGGTGTAGAATTAGGCTTGAATTGGCGAAGTTAGTATTTTGGCGAATTTCGGTTAATAGGTGAGATTTTGATCTGAGGGTCGGAATGGAATTCTGAGAGTTGTTGTAACTTAGTTGGGTGATTTTGGATATGTGTGTAAATTTTCAGGTCATTCAGACATCGTTTGGTTGGATTTTTGATCAAATGCGCATTTCGAAAGTTTTGAAGAAACTTAGGCTTGAATCCGATGTGAATTGATGGTTTTAGTGTTGTTTGATGTGTTTTGATGATTGGAACAAGTTTGTATGATGTTTTGGGATATGTTGGTGTCTTTGGTTGAGATCCTGGGGGCCTCGGGGTGAATTCGGATGGCTAAACGGAAGATTTTTGGACTTAGAGTATTGCAGGTTTTCAGCTGTGTAATTGCAGAGGTTTTGTTCATCGCGTTCATGTGGGGTGTGTCGTGAATGCGTAGAGTAAAGTTGAGAGGCCTGGAAAATGGTCTTCGCGTTCGCGTGACTCAGGGTCCCGTTCGCATTGTTCTGTGGAGTATACCATCGCGTTCGCGAAGGTGGTCCCACGTTCGCGTAGAAGGGGGGCC
The DNA here is from genome assembly GCA_026770625.1 of Nicotiana glauca. Lineage (NCBI taxonomy): Eukaryota > Viridiplantae > Streptophyta > Magnoliopsida > Solanales > Solanaceae > Nicotiana > Nicotiana glauca. Next base: position 12,888 of record MU774824.1, read on the forward strand.
TGAAGCCCTGTCAATTTTTTCATCGCGATCGCGATGTAGCGGTCGCGTTCGCATAGTTGGAGGATGTAATTCATCATGTTCGCGTAAGAGGGAACGCGTTCTCATAGAGTAAATCATGGTCAGCAAAGTTTGTTCATCACGAATGTGGGTGCTTTGACCGCGTTCGCATAGGGTAAAACCTAGGCGTCCAGAGGGCTTTTTATATTATTTCATCCGCGACCCCATTCATAATTTCCTCCATTGTTGACCACCTTAAGAGCTTTTTGGTAGAAATTGAAGAGGGTTTTGACAGGAAGTGATTGGAGGTAAGCCTCGTGACCTAGAAACGCTATTTTATTGAAGAATCAACCTTTAATTCTTTGAAATTTGGGTGAAAATTTGAAGAACTAGGGCTTGAGTTTTGATATTTCAAATTGGGATTTGATAGGTCATTTGAGCTCGGATTTGGGAGTTCTTGGTATATATGGACTCGTGGCGAGACGAGGAATCCGACAATGTGAGTTTTGTAATTTTTCGAGAAGTGGGCCCGGGGCTCGAGTTTTGCTAGTTTCGAGATTTCTGCTATATTTTGATTGTTTTCGATTGGGTATTGTTCCTTTGGCATATTGTGATGTATTCGATCTGATTTTGGCTAGATTCGATGCGTGTGGAGGCCGATTCGAGGGGCAAAGGCGTCACGAGCTAGAGATTTCACCGGTTCGAGGTGAGTAATACTTGTAAATGATATCCTGAGGGTTTGAAACCCTGGATTTGCACATCATAGTGTTGTATTTGGTGACTTGCACGTAGGTATGAGCGTGGGGTAGAGAACCGTTGGGGATTGTGACTTGGTCCGTCCCGGTTATTGATTTTACTGCGTGATTGACTGAAACCCACTTGATGCTATCATGATTTGGGCTGATTGCCATGTTTTGGGCTTCGTGTCGATAATTTGAATCCTTCAGGGATTGATATTACTTTTTTTGCATTACCTTGCATATTATTTGATCTCGGTCCAAGGTTTTAAATACTTTTTTGCAAACTCAGCCATCTTTCTAAGATTTGAAAACTTAAATGATATTTTACTGACGTTTTTAGCTGAGAACTACTATTTTACTATTGCCCAAGGGGCTTATTGCATTTCTGTACTGAGCATAGATCGGGCTGCGCGCCGCAGCAGTGTTATGTGTGCATTTCTGGACTAAGGATGGATCGGGCTGTGCGCCACAGCAGTGTGATATTGATATTGCGCTTGGGCTGTAGGAGCCCCTCCGGAGTTTGAACCCCCACAGTGAGCGCGGGTACCCAAATGGATCGGGCTGCGCGTCGCAACGGTCATGTGCATTGCACTGCATTCATGCATTGGTTGTTTTTTGTGCTACGTGGCATAACATTCAGCACTCTCATATCATTGGCATTCATGATATTTCTTGCACTGTTACCAGATACCCTGGTGTTATTTGTAATGGAGTGTTGTGCCCGAGGGGCTGACTTATGTGCGGACTTGCACTATCTGATTATGCATTCAATTGCTTGACTGTTGGGAAAAGGATATTTTCAAAGGAGGTTTTTAACTGAGCCAAATATTTTCTAAGGATTTTCATGAAATTACTGTTTTCTCAAGGGTCGTACTGTCCTGGAGTGCTTTGCGTGTTTTCTTACCGCTCGGTTATTATTTACTCTTATTACTCATTGAGTTAGAGTACTCACTTTACTCCCTGCAACTCGTGTGCAGTTGCAGGTATTGTTCACCCGGTTGCGGGTTTTGAGCTAATTGAAGGTATCACTATTGTAGCGGAGTATGGTGACCGCCAGCATCCGCAGCACCTGATTTTTCCTTCTTTAATTTTAAATTTGATTCATGTAAATTACAGACTCTGTAGTTGTGTTCAGGATTCTTTAGATGCTCGTGACTTGTGACACCTCGGTCGGGTTGTGTTGGGTGGTAAATGTCGGCTATTAATGCCATTAAGTCGTATTATTCATTCATTTATGTTTATTAATTGTTAAAAGGGGGCATTGTTGTTCTGTTGGCTGGCCTTGTCTTCACGAGAGGCGCCATCACGACCGGGTTTGGGAATTGGGTCGTGACAAGTTGGTATCAGAGCCTAGGTTACTAGGTCTCACGAGTCATGAGCAGGTTTAGTAGAGTCTCGCGGATCGGTACGGAGACGTCTACATTTATCCTCGAGAGGCTGCAGAACCTTTAGGAAAACTTCCCGTTCTTGGATTTCTTATCGTGCGTACTTGATTCAGCTTGAGATATAACTCTTGAAATTCCTTCCTCACGTCTGTATGCGCACATGAGTGCTCAGTATTATATGTGCCTTGATGGTTTGTGATTTCCCCGATCGAGGGGCGAGATGTGATCTTCATGAGTATGTTGGGCTAGTCTGGAGGACTTGAGGCCGGATCTTGCCTATGGCTTGAGCACTGAGGTGTTGATCGTGTTAGCAAGTGTTTTGGAACTTATATGTTCAGTATTGTCCCTATTAGCCAGAATGGCGGTTTGGTATTCATATGATGAGTATGTTAGTACTGCGAGATGTAATTATATGACTTGGTAGTGACGAAGAAGTCTGCTGGATAATAGATGAACTGTTAAGTGATTCGTTTCCTATTGTGATTTGATGTGTAGCCCGAATATGGGCGCGTGAAGAATATTTTCGTGTCTCCTAGTTGGGAAGTATAGTGCAATACATGTGGCGGTATGAGTTCAGACTCAGGAAGATTAAATGGCTGTGTTATGTGTATGATGGTGGAAGGTGTGCTGAAATACTAAATTGAGGCGAAGCAGGTGGGTTATCTCCTGCGGAGTGTTCTTAAGGGGTACGATTCTTGTGTATATTGTTAGAAGATCTCATGTGTAATTGAAAGATATGTGTTGTAATTGGAGAATTTGGGTCGCTTCAGAGAGTGGACCCAACTGATGTGGGGATGAATGCGAGGTTTGCAGAGGATTATAGTACTAGATGATCTGTGTTTTCATAAAATAGTAGATGATTTGAGTTTAATCTCACCATAATATTGTGGCATCATTAGAGTAGGAGTATTATAGGTTATTAATGTGTCCTGATAGATGGCGTCGAGCCAAGTTGGGGAGGTTACGGTTGATTAGCTGATTGCACGGTTATGTGCTATGTTGGTTCCTTTTTGAGGTATGCTGGCGGATCAGTTCGGGTTGTACAAATTGAGCCGAGGATGGCACGAGTAAAGCAAAATTTTGACGAAGGTTACATGGTGCTTCGTAGGTGTGAGAAATAAAAGGATGTCTTGAGCTGTTGTTGATAAAGAATGCTCAGCGTATAGAGAAGGAAGATGTTTGTTTGTATTGGAATGAGATCATATCCTACGGTGTCAGGGTGCTAATAAGGCACGAGTAGTTCTGTTTGTTAAGTCAGATAATTTACAGTTGTGTTAGAGTGAATGACGCTCGAGAATGGTTTTATTGTGTCCAAGATTTGGCATGTAATAATCAGGTGTCTTAAGGTTGGGTATGTGGCTAGGGACTGTGTTTTCATTAGGAAAGGATCAAGACTTGTGGTATTTTATGTTAATTATGGGATTCTATGTATCAGTATCAGGAAGGTAAGGGTAACAAATTTCAGATTCGCAGGAAGTTCTTCAAGTAAAGTATTCTGGAATGTGGTATTTCTGGGAAGCATTGGGAGAGTATTCGGTGGCCTATGGGGCTTAGACAGTGTGGTCTTACATTCGAATCTCTTGTGGTGAGCCTAGATTGAGGCATTGTGAGGCTACAGCGAGGGAGAAATATCATGTAGATGATTAATAAAAAGAGAAATTTGATAGACGGAATAGCTTGATAATGGACCGAATCGGTATAGTAAGGTTATGATTAATTATTTGTATGTTTTCAAGGTAATGAGCTTTTACAGGCATTTTGCAGCAATGCTCTTGGGTTTTGACGGCTTGCTCAACTTGGTTTAGATAGAAGGATTTAGTCCTGGCAGTTTAGCTTGTACAAATGGAGTTGGCAGAGATGTTCTTGTTGGGTTTTACCGTGGTTTGAAGATGAGTATATTTCCTATGGGTATGCGAAGCATGGAGTGTGTAATGATTTTTCTTCTAAATGGGATCAATGAAAGTTCTTGACTAGTTGAGTGTGTCGATGTCTGCGGCGCGGAAGGGAGATAAAAGCTCTTATGTTATCCGAGTGTGGTATGGTATATGCGATATGTTGTGGAGGATTTGGGATTTGTGTATGTAAGGCTCGGTTCAGTTCGGAATGGAAAGTCATTAAATTCTTAAGCAGCACGGGCAGCTGCAGGTGATTTAAGAATCGATATTCAGATGATTAGGGTGAATGATCCTCATATGACTAAGGAAATGGTGTTGCTAATCATAGTAATTTGACGAGGTATATGTTTCAGAAAAAGGGCAATGTTATTAAGTTGATGGCACTTCGGTAGTGTTGCGGCATTTTCTTGTTGGATCAACTGCTGATATTTGAATGTGTTTGATGGCACAGGAGAATTTTAGAATATCTTCGAAGAATGACTGGGTACTCGAGGTATAATATGTATTTGTACTGCAGATTTTGGATTAGGCATAGTAATTTGTGTGATATGCGGAGCTGGAGACTGGGAGTTCTCATGTTCAGGCTATATAGTGGTTGCGGATAGTGTGTATTGGTACCGTTAGCGGCTATTGGGATTGGAGGCCCAAGTGGATCTTTCTTTTCTTGGTATATTAGATTCTGGATATGATATTGGGGTGTAGACTGGTTGTCTCAGTGTTGAGTTATTCTAGACTATTGTGCTATGGGTTATGTTGGAAAAGGCCACAAGTTGCATGGCAAGGTGCATCGAACTATGTTCTAGCTGAATGGTTGTGTTCCAAAGACCAGCAGACGGCTGGGAAGGATTGCTTTTCTTAATTGGGCCTTCGTGGCAGATGTCAGTGCAGAGGTTTCTACCATTGATTCAGTTCCGGTATAGAAGGACCTTTTCGGATGTGTTCTTATGGCCGGGCATGTCGTCGGGCGAGATTGTGGATTTCGGCATTTATTTGGCACCGGGCACCGTATCGTACGGCTCCGGCAGGAGTTATAAAAAGTGGAAGGAGTAGATTCAGGCTTCTTGGTATTGAGTTCGTTGGCAGGCCGATGTGGCTACGTATTTAGATTGAGATGGCTTGGTTGGCCCCGATATGTATTGTTGAGGGATAGGTTGAATCCATTGTTATTGAGCTTGTTAGTGATCTGGGGAGATCTATGAGTTGCTTTTTCGGTGCTGTGATGCGTTATGATTCTCGAACTGTGGGCACATATAGTGCGGTGCTATCGAGATTCATAGTGGAAGTTGAGGGGGAAGGACCTCAGTTGTGTTTGAGTTTTGTAGCTTGTAACGCTATAAGTAGACATTATGCACTCAGTATGCTTACGACCGATGCTCGGTATTTTGTTATAATGAGCAATTTTGGCTCGATGTGCATCTCCCTATGTGAGATATTTGTGTAGATCGAGTGGCACGCCGCCACGGGTATGTTATCTAGATCGGATTGCACGCCGCAACAGTGTGATGTTGAGAATAGTTTTCCATATGTTACTTTGTATACCTTGCTTCCTGGCTTCTGAGGAAAGTCTGTATTGTTTGTGCTCGGCGAATAGCGCATCGGTTGTGTCCTTTCAGGATTGAATGGTGTATATTACTTGCTTCACCATGGGTGTGATGGATTGCTTGGTTTCAGACATCAATCTATGTGTGGCTGTCTATTTTGAGCATGGTGACTTGAGGTGCTTCATGTGTAACAGTGTTTGGGTAGAATCGCGCACCGTGGCGAGGCCACACGGGGGTATGACCCTTCAGGGTAGATTCTGGTATTCTATTTCCATAATGTGAGATGGGGTCTTAGCCTTGTGTTGTGATGGTACTGATGAGCTTGAGGAACAGCTCTTTATTTTGAGTAAATTGTCATGATTTGATTGTGTTTAGACTGTTTCTCATTGGTACGCGTATTATGCAAGTTGTGGCTTAAGCCTGTGTTGAGGTGTCATATCACCAGAGTGGTGTGTTGGATTCAAGGCGATCGTTGGAGTCATTAATGAATGCGAACATGTGTGATTTCAGCTTGTTAGAAAGATAATATCGAGGTTTGACCCTGAAATCTATTGTGATATTAGTCAAGGGAAGTGGCTTCATGAATGGTTGATCTGAGAAATGATTACAATTTATTACGTGTTTCATTTATTGTTGGCAGTATATGAAGGCGTTGGAATAAGGCCTTAGTTGATAAGAGATTTTCTACCGGTATCCGGGTGTTGTGGGCAACTGTTGAGAATAGAAGTTATCGTTTCGAGTGTTGGATTGTGTGGTATATTGTACGATTTCACCTGGGTATGATTTCAGAAAGTGCAATGTGGTTCTACGGTTTATAGTCTTGATGGATTGTGAAATTTCAGCTATATTGTGTTGTCGGACCTATATGAGATAGGGTGACGTGGGATCACCCCAGGTATATGCTTGGTAAGGTCATTCAGCTATTGGTTGGCTTCTAGGACAACTTTGGGTACGCTCGAGGACGAGCGTTTGTTTAAGTTGGGGAGAATGTGACGACCCGGCCCGTCGTCTCATGTGTTATCGCTCTGTTTCCCCCCATTTCATGCTTCTTCATGTTTCGTTATCGGTAGGTGATGTGTTAGAATTGATTTGGGTTGGTTTTGATAAGAAATGAGACACTTAGTCTCTTTAAGGAAAGCTTAAGTTGGAAAAGTCAATCGAATGTTGACTATTGAGTTAGAGGGCTCGGATGTGATTTCTGGTGATTCGGTTAACTTCGGGAGGTGATTTGTGACTTAGGAGCGCAATCGGAATTGATTTTGGAGGTCCGGTGTAGAATTAGGCTTGAATTGGCGAAGTTAGTATTTTGGCGAATTCCGGTTGATAGGTGAGATTTTGATCTGAGGGTCGGAATGGAATTCNCTTAAGTTGGAAAAGTCAATCGAATGTTGACTATTGAGTTAGAGGGCTCGGATGTGATTTCTGGTGATTCGGTTAACTTCGGGAGGTGATTTGTGACTTAGGAGCGCAATCGGAATTGATTTTGGAGGTCCGGTGTAGAATTAGGCTTGAATTGGCGAAGTTAGTATTTTGGCGAATTCCGGTTGATAGGTGAGATTTTGATCCGAGTATCGAAATGGAATTCCGAGAGCTTCTATAGCTTCGTTGCGTGATTTTGGATATATGTGCAAATTTTCAGGTCATTCGGACATCGTTTGGTTGGGTTTTTGATCGAATGCACATTTCGGAAGTTTTGAAGAAACTTAGGCTTGTATACGATGTGAATTGATGGTTTTAGTGTTGTTTGATGTGTTTTGATGATTGGAAAAAGTTCGTATGATGTTTTGGGATATGTTGGTGCCTTTGGTTGAGTTCCCGGGGGCCTCGGGGTGAATTCGGATGGCTAAACGGAAGATTTTTGGACTTAGAGTATTGCAGGTTTTCAGCTGTGTAATTGTAGAGGTTTTGTTCATCGCATTCGCGTAGGGTGTGTCGCGAACGCGTAGAGTAAAGTTGAGAGGCCTGTAAAATGGTCTTCGCATTCGCGTGGCTTAGGGTCGCGTTCGCATTGTTCTGTGGAGTATACTATCGCGTTCATGAGGGTGGTCCCGCGTTCGCGTAGAAGGGAGGCCTGGAGCCCTGTCAAGTTGTTCATCACGTTCGCATAACAGGGAACGTGTTCGCATAGATTAAATCATTGTCAGCAAAAGTTTGGTCATCGCGAACACGGGTGCTTTGACCGCGTTCACGTAGGGTAAAACCTGGGCGTCCAGAGGGCTTTTTATATTATTTCATTCGCGACCCCATTCATAATTTCCTCCATTGTTGACCACCTTAAGAGCTTTTTGGTAGAAATTGAAGAGGGTTTTGACGGAAAGTGATTGGAGGTAAGTGTCGTGACCTAGAAAGGCTATTTTATTGAAGAATCAACCTTTAATTCTTGGAAATTTGGGTGCAAATTTGAAGAACTAGGGCTTGAGTTTTGATATTTCAAAATGGGATTTGATAGGTCATTTGATCTCGGATTTGGGAGTTCTTAGTATGTATGGACTCGTGGCGAGACGATGAATCCAGAAATGTGAGTTTTGTAATTTTTCGAGAAGCGGTCCCAGGGCTCGGGTTTTGCTAGTTTCGAGATTTCTTCTATATTTTGATTGTTTTCGATTGGGTATTGTTCCTTTGGCATAGTGTGATGTATTCGCTCTGATTTTGGCTAGATTCGACGCGTGTTGTGGCTGATTCGAGGGGCAAAGGCGTCGCGAGCTAGAGATTTCACCGGTTCGAGGTGAGTAATACTTGTAAATGATATCCTGAGGGTTTGAAACCCCGGATTTGCACATCATAGTGCTGTGTTGTGGTGACTTGCACGCCAGGTATGAGCGTGGGGTAGAGGACCGTTGGGGATTGTGACTTGGTACGTCCCGGTTGTTGATTTTATTGCGTGATTGACTGAAACCTACTTGATGCTATCATGATTTTGGCTGATTGCCCTGTTTTGTGCTTCGTGCCGATTATTTGAATCCTTCAGGGATTGATATCACTGTTTTTGCATTACCTTGCATATTATTTGATCTCGGTCCAAGGTTTTAAATACTTTTTTGCAAACTCAGCCATCTTTCTAAGATTTGAAAACTTAAATGATATTTTACTGACGTTTTGAGCTGAGAACTGCTATTTTACTATTGCCCAAGGGGCTTATGTGCATTTCTGGACTGAGCATGGATCGGGATGCGCACCGCAGCAGTGTTATGTGTGCATTTTTGGACTGAGGATGGATCGGGCTGTGCGCCGCAGCGGTGTGATATTGATATTGTGCTTGGGCTGTAGGAGCCCCTCCAGAGTCTGAACCCCCACAGTGAGCGCGGGTACCCAGATGGATCGGGCTGCGCGCCGCAGCGGTCATGTGCATTGCATTGCATTCATGCATTGGTTCCTGTTTGTACTACGTGGCATGACATGCAGCACTCTTATATCATTGGCATTCATGCTATTTCTTGCTCTGTTATCGGATACCCTAGTGTTGTTATTTGTAATGGAGTGATGTGCCCGAGGGGCTGACTTATGTGCGGACTTGCACTATCTGATTATGCATTCAATTGCTTGACTGTTGGGAAAAGGATATTTTCAAAGGATGTTTTTAACTGAGCCAGATATTTTCTAAAGGATTTTCATGAAATTACTGTTTTCTCAAGGGTCGTACTGTCCTAGAGTGCTTTGTGTGTTTTCTTACCGCTCAGTTATTATTTACTCTTATTACTCATTGAGTTAGAGTACTCACTTTACTCCCTGCACCTCGTGTGCAGTTGCAGGTATTGTTTAACCGATAGAGGGTTTTGAGCTGATTGAAGGTATCACTATTGTAGCGGAGTAAGGTGACCGCCAGCATCCGCAGCACCTGATTTTCCCTTCTCTTATTTTAAATTAGATTCATGTAAATTACAGACTCTGTAGTTGTGTTCAGGCTTCTTTAGATGCTCGTGACTTATGACACCCCGGTCGGGTTGTGTTGGGTGGTAAATGTCGGCTATTAATGCCATTAAGTCGTATTATTCATTCATTTATGTTTATTAATTGTTAAAAGGGGGCATTGTTGTTTTGTTTGATGGCCTTGTCTTCACGAGAGGCGCCATCACGATCGGGTTTGGGAATTAGGTCGTGACATAAATGTTGTATGTATTTTTGTAAGTACTTGGTATCAAATGTTGGAATCGATAAAAAGTAGAAATGAACTCAAGTTGTAAGTTTGTGCTTAAGTCTTAAATTGCTATTTCAAAAGAATAATGTATATTGGAATCACGGGGTAACGTGTGGGATAGGAAAGGAAATTCCAGGTCTGCTTGACTGGGGTCCTCCGGTTGAGCGCCGGTCGTGTCCCTCGATTTTAGGGCGTGACACACTCGATCTCTCAACTTCTCAATGCTTTTTCCCCCTCTATTTCAATCTGGTTTCCAGCCTTTTAATAAGCATACAACTAATGTATTTACCACTAACGTTTAACTTTCCAATTTTTAATTGCCCGCTTATCTTAGTGTTTATTGACTAATATCTATTGTACCCCCTAGCAATTGTTAGCAGCCTTAAAATCAGCAAGAGTGCAGTTTCCATTACCTCCATTATTTCTGTATTATACTCTATCTAGGTTGACCCCTAAGCTTCTGCTAATTACCCCTTAAAACCCCTGTTGATTACCCTTAAATCTCTGAATACTTAAAAACATGACAATCAATTCTCCAAAACAGAATCATTTAAGCAATCAGAATCAAATGGTATCAACTTCTGAAACCTAAATAGGTTAATCATGGAATCGGACATAATCCTCACACGTGAACAATCTAAACTGACATTAGCAAGAAACAGGAAATGGAGAACATATTTGAGATTCGACCCTTGACATATTTAACACAATCATTTTTGACAAAGAAACAAACATCACGAGGATACTAATATGCTGCCTATTAGAAACAATATAAACCTAATTCGAAAACTTAATTGAATTGCTCAAAGAAGAAAAGAAGATGAAGAAAAGTGAAATAACAATCAAAGCGAACCAAACAAAATCAACATCAATCCTTTAATTTGAAAAGAGAAAAATAGATTAAACTATAACAAAATTACAGCACATGTCCTATCACATAAAACCTTCTAATTAAAAGAAAGGAGTAGAAGAGGATCCAAAAAAGAATAACTAGAATCAGGAAACCTACCTCTGTTTGAACACTGTCCCGAATCAAACTTCCAGTTTTCTTTGAATTTGGGGCCGGAATAGACCTTAAACGAGTGTTCTCGCATGAGCACACCCGGCTAAGGTCGATTTCGACCTCAAAACCTTCATATACCCACTGTTCTGACTTTGGGGAATTTAGGGTTCGAACTTCGGATTTGAAATTCGAGGATTTCTGGATATGTTCGAGGGAAACTAACAATGGACTTGATATGAGGGAGTCCTGGGGGTTATCGGGTGTTGATTTGGTGGTGTTTAGAGGCGGCTAGGTTTTTTTGTCTCAGATTCTTCGATCTAAGAATCGAACGGTTTCGTGAATATTCGAAGGGAGTGGTTTGGATATTTGGGAAGATGAGGTCCTGGTAGTCAGGGGTTGTTGATTTGGGGTCAAGGGGAGGTGGCGCCGCCACCGGGAAATTGTGGCGGCGCTAGGGTTCATGCTTTTCAAAATGATATTCGACGACTTCTAGGCAGATTCGACGGAAGTGAAGCATAGATTGGGAAAGGGGAGGTCAAGGAGAATCTGGGGTGTATTTTTTGGGCTGATTGGATGCCGGCCGCCGCCGTGAGGCGATTTCCGGTAGCGGTGCACGGCGGCGTTACATGGTGTCTCTGAGAGGTGAGGGAGGGGAAAGGAACTGGGGCTCAGGTCTGGGGGGGTTTGGTATATTAAAATCGATCCTTCAATTAGGACCGTTGGATGAATGGGATCCAATGGCCCTGATTGATTGACTTAATTAAAACGGGATCATTTGATGCGGTCCTGGACCGGGTATGGGGGGACACTTGGACCGTTGGATGGGAAGAGGCGAACGATCGAGATTGGTTGGCACCTGAACGGTGTCGTTTGGTTGAGTTTTGGGGCGGACCGGGTTGGGAATTGATATTCGTTTGGGCTTGGTATTTTTAACTGAACTGGCCCAAATCCGAGTATTATTATTTCCTTTCTTTTTTTGTTAATTTTTCCTTTCTTTTCTTCCTAAATTATTTTTCCAAAATTAAAACCTAGAATCCTAAATTATATTATAAACCCCAATCGACTTAAAAAATACTATTAATGCTTAATAATAATTATCACACATAATTAAATAACAAATTAAAAGAAAACAAAATAATTCGACATTCATTATTTTTTTGATTTTTTCATTTTTCTAAAACACTTAGAAAACACAAAAATGCAACATATTTTTGTATTTTTCATTAATTTAACCACCGAACATGCACACACAAATGCAAACAATTACAGAAAATATCATGAAAATTCACAAAATTGCACACAAAAGGAAAGATTGTTTTATTTTGAATTTTTGGGAGTGATTCGTGTAAGGCAAAAATCACGTGCTCACAGCTGCCCCTCTTTGCTCGTAAACACGAAGAGTTTTCGTGCAAAGACAAAGTGAGTGGACACGAGCGATTTTTGCCCGTTTGAGTACTCCGTGTGAAGCATTTTTTGAAAGATTTGACCGAACCTTTGCTTCAAATATTTCCTACATATCCTTGGCTAAAAAGGAATCAGGTCAATGTAGTTCGAAAAGTTTTGGTAGCTGGGACTACCATGAAGCTGTGTTTATTGTTGTTGCTGCTGCTGCTACTTGCTGACCCCTTATTACACCATGCTAAAAGAAAAATAAAGAAGCTAGGCTAAGCTATAGCCTATGAATTACAAAGACTTATTCTCCAACTTGTTTCGTGACCGTTGTTGCCTTGTTGCCTTGTATTTCCTTACAATAATCCTTTTTTGGTTGTCTTGCGCTGACTTCTTGACTTGAACTATATTTCTCCACTCTCCGGGCTAGTACTTTATTGCTGATCCTTTGAATGTCTTCTCTTGATTATCGTTGTCTTCCTCTGTTCTCCAGACAGGCTCCTGACTTCATAACTTGAATGTATTCCTCTGTTCTCCAGGAGGGCTCCTAACTTCAAAACTTCAACCATTCTTCTTACCCTAAAAGTCGTGTTGTTTTCCGCGTTCTTCTGATGGGTACCTAATTTCAACAAAATAGACACAACGAAAGGGAATTTCTTATGCCCCATTTTGATAACTGAGTGCATCTGTTTGGTGCTTTCCTTTCCTTATAGTGGGTTTCTCCAAAACAACCGAGATTTTCTGCCCATGTTTCAATCAAAGAAAAATCTCGTCAATTTAAAATGTGTTGCTGCTTGTGATACTTTTGTTGGGGATGGTTTTCTCCTTTCTTCTTTCCATACTCTGTTTTGGATGATTGCTCTGAATCTGGTCGAGACTTTCCGATACTTCGACTACTTCCTTATCCACAAACTTTCCAATTGTTGCTTCCCACTTCTAGCTTTCTTATGTGAAACTTTCCAATTGTTGTCTTCCCCTTTTTGTTATCTTAGGAGAAATATTTATAAGACTAAGATTTTTATCCTAGGAGAAAATTCATCAGACTAGGTCCATTTTTGTTATCTTAGGAGAAAGATTCACCATACTAAGATTTCGATCCTAGGAGAAAATTTATCAAACTAGGTCCATTTTTGTTATCTTAGGAGAAAGATTCATCAGACTAAGATTTTGATCCTAGGAGAACATTCATCAGACTAGGTCTTTTCTATCTTAGGAGAAAGATTCATCAGACTAAGATTTCGATCCTAGGAGATAATTCATCAGACTAGGTCTTTTCTATCTTAGGAGAAAGATTCATCAGAATAAGATGTTATTGGGAGGAAAATCCATCGGGCTAGGACTTTTTATCCTAGGAGGAAAAAAAATGTGAAGATCAATGGCATGATTTTATGCACAATAGCAAGACAAATAAAGCAGAGATTTGAGAAACTTCCCTTTGTGGCTCTTCTCTTCTTTTTCTCTTTTTTTTTCTTTTTTTTCCTTTTTTTTCGTTTTTCTCTTTTCTTTCCTTTTTTTTATTTTTTGAACTACTTTCCTTGCACTGCTTTGTTCCTGTTGCAAACAAAGAAAAATTTGTTAGTTTTGAGAATGGTGATCGGTTTGTGGCCTTGAGTCTTGAGCAGCTTGGCTTTTGCTCGATCAGCCTGAGTCGGTCTCAAGAGACTTTTGTTCTGTACCAACTTTGATTGCTTCGCACCCAGTACTGTTTGTATTTGCAGCTCACACAGCCTTATCCCAACTGAAGATCTTTGCTTAGGTGACATTTTCTGATATCTTGAATGACTTCCTATTTTTTGAGCAACTTGTTTGTCGAAGAGAATCACCAATTATCTTTACTTGCGCCAAGCAGGTTGACAAGAGTCTTTGTGGGGGAGCTTTCGCATTAATCCTCAAGGCATGTTGACAGTAACGACTGAATATGCTGGCTGCATTTACTTTGTGCAATTGAAAAGCTGGTAGCAAATTTTGAAATCTTTTCTTGCTTGTTTTGACAAGGACTGACTCGGAGTGAAGGACACAATGATGTAAAGAAACGAATATTTAACAAGAAATGCCCCTATCAGAAGGACAGAATGAAGAGTTTTTTTTCCTCTTTTTGTTTTTTATTTTTTTCAATAACTAGCCTTAATGGTCATGACATGCATTTTGGACTCAACGGCCTGATCTATCAAACTGATGCAATCTTCTATTTTGCCATTCTTATGACCTTTGAAGTCGGGCTTATTCGTGCCAAGCCTTCACATCATCTTCGTGATTCACTTTCGACTAGTGGTGCCCCGAGGGGTCTTCACCGGCAAGTCTCCTTCACATCTCTACTTACCATCGCCTTACAGTGCCTGTGAGGGTTTTCACTAGTAAGAATCTCATTTTTCTTTTTCTTTGTCTTTTTCTTTCCCTCTTTTCGTGAGCTACTCGGCAGTGTTCTACGTCGTGTGACAATTATTCTCATTGCATGCTTCTCTTGGCATTCTTGTAGAGCGATCAAGAGGTCTTTATTTGGGAAGGTTTTGGATAGGGTTGGACATAATGGTCGGCATGAAGGCTCAAAGTAGACTCAAAATGAAGGGTTGTCGACTTACAACTCTTGGAATCGATTCTTTCAAAAAGTGAAATAAACTTTCTGCCCCAGTTTCAGATATGTCACGACCCGGATTCATCCCACCATCGGGCATCGGATGGCGCCACCTAACGTAGCTAGGCCAGCCAAACAATACAATATTTCTTTATTTACCCTCAACAACATACTATTCTAACAATAATTAAATAAGTGCGGAAGACTTTAGTTTTTAACAAAACCATATAAAATGCGAAAGTTTCAAAATACACCTCTACCCAATATCTGGTGTCACTACTCACGGACTACTAAGGAGTACTAAAAACATCAGTCTGAAAGAAAGATACAAATGAGTCTGTCTCGATGCAAATATCCGAATAGTCCTCTCGGACTGACCATCTGTCTGAGGATGGAATGCTGTACTCAACTGAACCTGGGTGCCT
>MU774825.1:3635-22403 GCA_026770625.1 Nicotiana glauca
CGAAATACATTTTCACGACGTTGCAATTCCTTGTAAAAAATAATAATAGTATTAACAGCGGTTAAAAGATAAAATTTGCACATAAGCTAAGTCATTTTATAAAAAATCAGATAATTAAGCCGAATATGACAGTTGAGCGACCGTGCTAGAACCACGGAACTCGGGAATGCCTAACACCTTCTCCCGGGTTAAAAGAATTCCTTATCCGGATTTCTGGTTCGTAGACTGTAATATAGAGTCAATCTTTTCCTCGATTTGGGATTCAAACCGGTGACTTGGGACACCATAAATCTCTCAAGTGGTGACTCTGAATTAAATAAATAAATTCCGTTTCGATTGTCCTTTAATTGGAAAAACTCCCTTCTACCACGCCCTTCGCGGGGTGCGGTAGCGCCGAAAGGAGGTGTGACAGTCACATCCCTTGAATCATCATGCTGAACTCTGTCCCTAAGGATAAGCAAATGCGGATCATCATACTGGCGCTCTCTGATGCGATCATATAAACAAGACCGAGAAACTATACAAGCCAACACCCAACTGGGTTCAGAAATATCCAATCTTACAAACTGATTCTCCAAAGCCTGAACATCAATCGCAAGAGGTCTCTCCCCAATTGGAATATATGCCAAACTCCCCATACTCACTGCCTTTCAACTCAAATCATCGGCCGCCACATTGGCCTTTCCTGGATGGTACAATATAGTGATATCATAATCCTTAAGCAACTCCAACCATCTCCATTGTCTCAAATTAAGATCCTTTTGCTTGAACAAATGCTAAAGACTACGATGATCAGTGAATAACTCACAGGACACGCCATATAAGTAATGCCTCCAAATCTTTAATGCGTGAACTATGGAAGCCAACTCCAAATCAAGAACGGGGTAGTTCTTCTTACGAGGCTTCAACTAACGAGAATCATAAGCAATAACTCTACCCTCTTGCATCAACACATAACCAATCCCTACTCTCAAAGCATCACAATGCACTGTATATGAACCTAAAACTGATGGCAAAACCAACACTGGAGCTGTGGTCAAAGCTGTCTTGAGATTCTGAAAGCTCTCCTCACACTCGTCCGACCACACAAATGGAGAAGCCTTCTGAGTCTACTTGGTCAAGGGCGATGCGATAAATGATAATCCATGAACAAACCGATGATAATAGCCTTCGAAACCAAGAAAACTGCGAATCTCAATAGCTGAGGACGGTCTGGGCCAACACTGCACCACCTCTATCTTCTTTGGATTAACCTAAATACCCTCACTGGACACCACGTGCCCCAAGAATGCCACTGAACTAAGCCAAAACTCACACTTGGAGAACTTTGCATAAAGCTTCTCCTCCCTCAATCTCTGCAACACAACCCTCAAATGCTCCGCATGCTCCTCCTAACTATACGAATATACCAGAATATCATCAATGAATACTATGACAAACAAGTCAAGATAAGGCCGAAACATGCTGTTCATCAAATGCATGAACACTGTTGGGGCATTGGTCAGCCCAAAAGACATAACCAGGAACTCATAATGACCATATCTAGTCCTGAAGGCTTTCTTAAGAATATTAGAATCCCTGATCTTCAATTGGTAATAACCCGAAAGGAGATCAATATTGGAGAACACCCTCGCTCCCTGAAGCTGGTCGAATAGATCATCAATGTGAGGCAAAGGATACTTGTTGTTGATTGTTACCTTGTTCAATTGACTATAATAAATGCACATTCTCATTGTGCCATCCTTTTTCTTCACAAACAGAACCGGCGCACCCTAAGGTGACACACTAGGCCGGATGAACCCCTTATCTAGGAGTTCTTGAAGCTGCTCCTTTAACTCCTTCAACTCCGCTGGTGCCATACGATACAGTGAAATAGAAATGGGCTGAGTGCCCGTCACCAGGTTGATACCAAAATCAATATCCCTATCCGGCGGCATGCCCGGCAGGTCTGCAGGAAATACATCAGGGAAGTTCCTCACAACTAGAACAGAATCAATACTGGGAGCCTCAGCTCCAACATCCCTCACAAAGGCAAGATACGAGAGACAAACCTTCCCAACCATACGATGGGCTTTCAAGAAAGAGATCACTCTACTAGGAACATAATCAGTCACACCACGCCACTCGATCTGCGGTACACCCGACATAGCCAAAGTGACTGTCTTGGATGATAGTCTAGAATAGCACGACACAGAGATAACCAATCCATGCCTAAAATGACATCAAAATCCATCATACTCAGTAATAAAAGATCAACTCGGGTCTCTAAACCCCCTATAATCACTACACACGACTGATACACACGGTCTACAACAACAGTATTGCCCACCGGGGTAGATACATGAACATGTAAAGCAAGAATCTCATGGGGCGACCCAAATAATGAGCAAAGTACGAGGATACATAAGAAAAGGTGGAACCGGGATCAAATAACACAGAGGCATCTCTGTGGCAGACTGAAATAATAACTGAAATGACAATATTGGAGGCAATGGCATTGGATCTTCCTGGCATAGCATAAAAACGGGCCTGGCCACCCCCTGATCGACCTCCCCCTCTGGGGAGACCCCTGGCTGACTGACCTCCACCCCTAGCTGGTTGAGCGGGTTGTGGCAAAACAACTAACACTGAAGTCGAAGGCTGACCCCTCTGCTAGGATAAACTAGAAGCACGATGAGGACACAGCCTCCACATGTGGCCCATCTGTCCACACTGATAACAACTCCCAAGTGCTGAAGAAGGGGATTGAAGGGAACCCCTCTCACCAGAGTGACAAGCAGATGCACTCGGCATAGAAGAACCCTGAGCTGATGGGGCCTGAGATGAACTCTGAGCCGGAAGGGTGCTGAGTGAAGATTGGACCTGCTGAGACCCATGATAACCATGACTTGAAGATGCCCTTCGATACTCTGGGCGAGCTGATTGAGCAGGCCTGAATAAACAGCCTCTACCATGCTAAAACGGGCCCTTCGAAGGAGCACCTCTGTAACTGCCCGATCCTCGAGGCCTCCTGGCCTCCCTCTCCTCTCACTCCTACTGGCGAACTGAATCAATCTCACGGGTGATATCAACCACCTTCTCAAACGAAACACTAGATACCCTCTCTCAGGTCATAAGAATACAGAGCTGATAAGTGAGACCATCAACAAATCTCCTGATCCTCTCTCGATCTGTCGGAACCAACCAGATGGAATGACAGGCACACTCAGAAAACCTTGACTCATACTGCGACACAATCATCTCACCCTGTTGCAACCACTCAAACTGTTTGCGCAACTCCTCTCTGTGAGATTACGGCACATACTTCTCCAAGAAGAGAACGGAGAACTGCTGCCGAGTAAGGGGAGCTGCACCAACAGGCCTATACCTCTCATACGCCTCCCACCAAGTGAAGGCAGCCCCAAAAAATTGAAAGGTGGTAAATGCCACATCACTAGTCTTAAGAATCCTTGCTGTACGAAGCATCCACTGGCAGTTATCTAAGAAACCCTAGGCATTCTTGCCCTCTGCACCACTGAATGTCAGAGGCTAGAGTCTACCGAACCTCTCAAGTCGACGTTGCTCATCATCCGGCATAACTGGAACCATAAACTCCTGAGCTGGTGCAACCGGTTGGGCTGGAGGTGCCCCCGGTGTCTAGAGTCCCTGCACAACCTGATCTGGTATACGAGCAAGGGGGTCTGGATCCCTCCCCCGGTCTATGAAGTAGCTGCGGCCGTAGTAGCTGAAACCGCCTGA
This sequence comes from Nicotiana glauca, assembly GCA_026770625.1. Classification (NCBI taxonomy): domain Eukaryota; kingdom Viridiplantae; phylum Streptophyta; class Magnoliopsida; order Solanales; family Solanaceae; genus Nicotiana; species Nicotiana glauca. The sequence goes on from MU774825.1 coordinate 7,374, forward strand.
GCCAAATAGTACACACCAACAAGATTTGAGCTAAAGCCTCTTGAAGGCCCGAAATCATAATAGGCACAGCTGGTGCCTGAACTGGTGCTGCTGGAGATACATAGCTGGAGCCTGATCCTGATCTGGGGAAATTAGAAGATCAACAAGTGTTGCTCTCACTGCTCTGCCTCTGCCACGACCACGATCGCGTCCACGACCTTTGGTGGCCTCAGCTGGTGGCACTGGTGGTCGTCCACCTCGTCCGGTAGCTTAGTGTCCTCACCATCTGTGAGGGAATAGAATAATAGAAGTTTAGCACTCGGATCAGAAAGTTCGCACGACAAGAATTTTAAGAATATGAAGTTTTTCCTAAAGGTTTTGCAGCCTCACGAGGATAAATACAGATGTCTCTGTACCGATCCGCGAGACTGTACTAAAACTAATCATGACTCGCGAGACCTATGTAACCTAGGCTCTGATACTAACTTGTCACGACCCTAACCCCGAACCCGGTTGTGAAGGCGCCTCTCGTGAAGATAAGGCCAACCAATTAAACCAAATCTCATTTTAAATAATTAAATAATGTAATAATAGTCTAAACATGGTTTAATAACATGAAATAGTGGAAATACGGTTAAACAAATGCAAAAACCAGCCCGACACAGCCCTAACCGAAGTGTCACAAGTCATGAGCAACTGCAAATCCTGATGCAAGCCTACTAAGTGCAGTATCTGATACAACTATTTGAAGGACATAGAAAATAATAAGATAAGGCAGGCACGAGGGCTGTGGACGCCAACAGCTACCTTGTAGTCTCCATAACACAACCTGGACTGGAAGGAATCAACACTCCAGAGTGGGACCAACAATGCCTGAATCTGCACATGCGGTGCAGGGAGTAATATGAGTACTCCGACCCAGTGAGTATTAAATATAAATAATGACTGAAGATAAGAAATCACATGAAGCACAAAGTATTCTATAATGAAGTAGTAAAAATCACTTAAAAACCGTAAATCAATGAAGAATCAAGTAAAATCCCTTTTTCAACAAGTAAACAAGTAATTAACAGGTAGATACAAATAGAAGTTCGTCCCTCAAGCACAATATCAGCAAATCCGCCCCTCGGGCAACAACTCAGAATAGTACCAGCCCCCCGGGCTCCATCTCAGAACAATAACAGCCCCTCGGGCTCAATCTCACATCACAATGGGTACCCGCGCTCACTGGGGGTTTACAGACTTCTGGAGGGTCTCCTTACGGCCCAAGCGCAATATTAAGCCACCTTGTGGCATCAAGTCTAGGCCCTCGGCCTCATATCAGTCAAGCCACCTCGTGGCGTACATATCTCAGGCCCTCGGCCTCATAAACAATATCAACAAGCCACCTCGTGGCGTACATCTCTCAGACCCTCGGCCTCAAATCAGTATCATTGTTTCCTCACAACTAGGCCCTCGGCCTTATTCAGTCAAAAATAATCACAAGCTCCTCGGGCATTAGTAAACAGTATTTCTCAGCTCAAAACATCATTTAAGTATCAAAAGTGAGTGAAAATGGCTGAGTAGTAAAATAGTAGAAAATAACATGACTGAGTTCAAATAATAAGTCAAAATAGTGAGAAAATAGTAATAAAAATCATCGAAGGGTTCAAATAGTTGGCACGAAGCCTAAATATGGCAATCAGCCCAAATCATGATGATAACAAATAGGGTTCAGTCAAATACGTGGTAAAATCATCAATCGGGATGGACTAAATCACAATCCCCAATAGTAAACGGCCCCAAGCTCGTCATTGAGCATGTGCCTCACCTCAATATAGCACTATGATATGCAAATCCGGGGTTTCAAACCCTCAGGACATCATTTACATTAATTACTCACCTCGAACCAGCTAAATCTCTAGCTCGCTACGCCTTTGCCCCTCAAATCGGGCTCCACGCGCGTCGAGTCTATCCAAAATCAGAACGAATACATCACAATATGCTAAGGGAACAAAGCCCAAATGAAAACATTCGAAAAATACCAAAAATCCCGAAATTAGCAAAACCCAAGCTCCGGGCCCACTTCTTGAAACTCCGCAATTTTTACATCAACGGGTTCCTTATCTCCCCACGAGTTAATACATACCAAAATATCTCAAATCTGACCCCAATTGGTCCTTTAAATCCCCAAATCAAAATTCTAAATTCCCAAGCCCTAGCTTTTCTATTTTTAGCTTAAGTTCCATGATTTTCTAGATAGATTTCACAATAGAAACGAGTTTTAAGTTCAAAATCTTACCTCCAATCGATTCCCCTTGAATCCCTCTTTAATCTCCACCAAGAAGCTCTCAAAATGATTAACTATGGGTGACAATAGACCCAAAATCGCGGATGAAATGAAATTATAACATTCTGCCCAGCTTTGGTTTTCCTTCATCACGATCGCGACACTAGCCTCGTGATCGCGAAGAACAAATTTTAACTTCCTAAAAACAACTCTACGCGAACGAGACCAGGACCATGCGAACACGATGCACTGCCTTTTACACCTTCGCAAACGCGATCCCATCTATGCGAATGCGATGCACAACTGACGTTCAGCCCATCTTCCTCTACGTGATCGCGAGTTACCTCTCGCAAACGTGATGCACAGCTCCCCAGCCTTACGCAAACGCGAAGCTTCACACGCGAATACGAATAACACTCAAGCAACCTCATCAAATCCTTCTACGTGATCGCTATACATCCCACACGATCGCGAAGGGTTAATTTTCTGTAACACTGAACCTGAAATTTCTGCAATTTTCAAACTCCAAAAATGTTCCGATTGACCACCTGGAACTTACCCGAGGCCCCCTGGACCTCAACCAAAAGCACTAACACATTCTAACACCTTATTCAAACTTGTTCCGATCATCAAAACACCTCAAACAACATCAAATCACTCAAAACACATCGGATTCAAGCCTAAGTTTCTAAAATCTTCCGAAACATGGTTTTGATAAAAAACCCAACCAAACCATGTCCGAATGACTTGAAATTTTTCACACACATCCCAAATGACATAATGAAGCTATTGAAACTCTTGGAATTCCATTCCGACCCTCCCACCTACCAATAGGAAATCGCCAAAATATCAACTTCGCCAATTCAAACCTAATTCTACTCCGGACCTCCAAAACCCATTCCGATCACGCTCCTAAGTCAAAAATCACCTCTCGAAGCTAAACGAACCATAGGAACTTATATCCGAGCCCTCTAACACATAAGTCAACATCTGGTTAATTTTTCCAACTTAACCCTTCTTAAAAGAGACTAAGTGCCTCAAACCTCTCCAAAACTAATCCGGATTCAATCCGACCAACCCGATACCTCAAAACATAAATGAACAAAGAAAATAGGAACTCTTACCAATTGTAAAGGTAGGTACTCTTACCAATTGAACCATAGAGCTCCTTGGAAGTCAAGTCGTTTCTCACATATATTTTAAAGGTAGGTACTCTTACCAATTGTATTCCCATACAATTACCTTACATAGATCTATGTCAAATAGTCCCCGGGTGGTCTAGGCATCTAGTGTAAAATTGAATAATTCTTTCAATCCATACATCTAATACAATAAATGATTTTAGCATATTCTCGAACTATAAGTGTAACGACCTGCCTACTCGTTTTGCCTTTAAGAACCTCGTTCCCTTAAATAAAACTTTTTGTACTTGCTTTAGCTAATTTATGACTTGCGAGAATGGTCAGTTCGGGGTTTAGAGGAGTTTTGAGAGAAATATGCCCTTTGAGTTCTTAGAATTTTCTTAAAAGACCAAGTTTGACTTTGGTCAACATTTTAAAAAAACAGACCTAGACTCGTATTTTGACGGTTCCGGAGGGTCCGTGGGAAAATATAAGACCTGGGCGTATGTCCAGAATCAAATTCCGAGGTCCCTAGCCCGAGTAATAAATTTTTATTAGAAATTGTTAATCTGAAGTTTTAAGGATTTAAAGAAACTAAGTAATCATTGATTTCCTAGGTATCAGGCTCGAATTTTTGTTTCGAATCCTAGTACAGGTCCAAAATATCATTTAAGACTAGCCCATAAAATTTGGTGTCAATCCGAGTAGATTTAGGGCGTTTTGGCCCGTTGGAGGAAAATTTAAGAACTTGAAGTTCATAAGTTTGATTCATTTGGTTTTAGGGGGTGATTTCTAGATTTAGCGTTGTTTCGGGTATTCTGAAGGTTCGAGTAGGTTCGTCTCATGATTTTAGACTCATCGGTATGTTCGGGCAGGGCTCGAGAGCCCCGAGCGTCAATCGAACGAGGCTCGAGTGATGTGGAAATTTGGGGAAAGGGCTGAAACATTGCTGTTTCTGTCATAACTGCATCTGCGGTCCATCTGCTTCTATCATAACAACATCTACAGTTCTTGGAACACAGATGCAGGACCGTAGATGTGGCCCTTTCTTCATAAAAGTGGCCTAGGTGGCCATGCCAGGAAACCACAGATGCGACTCACAATCCGCAGAAGCGGTTTCGCAGATGCGACCCTGAGACAGCAGATGCGGTTCCGCAGATGCGATCCTAAGACCGAAGATGCGGTCCCATCTTGAACCTCCCCTTTTTGCAGATGCGGTCTAAATCTCACAGATGTGGGTTCGCAGATGCGGTCCGCTGACCGCAGATGCAGAAATCACTGAATCAGTAAGGTTCATTAAAGACGAGTTTCAAACCAATTTTTGACACTTTTCACTCTCTCATTTGCGATTTTGGGAGCTTTGAAGAGAAGGTTTCCACTTAGAGTCAAGAGGTAAGTCTATTCCACCAAACCTTAGTTTAATATTTGTATTTTAGGTAGATTTAACACTAGAACTTAGGCAAAATCAAAGGGTTAGAGCTAGACATAGAGTTTTAGTAAAACATGGATTTAATCGCGAAATTTGTTATGGAATTAATTAGAAATAATATATTATTGATCCTTAGGTTGTAGAGATCAATTTCCTTCAAAAAATTTTGGAATCCGGGCACGAGGGCCCGTGGTCGGATTTTAGGAAAATTGCGTTAAAGGTTGGAAAAATTGCTTAAATAGCTAGAATAAAATCTTGTGAGTCTATATTGATTAGTTCTTACTTCGTCTATCTTGTTTGGGATCGTTCGGCTCCGAATTGAGGGTTTGGACTTGTTCTTGGCATTTGAAGTATACCTTGGAGCGAGGTAAGTCTCCTTTCTAACCTTGTAAGAGGGAATTGTCCCCATAGGTATAATAATTGAGTAACTGTTACTAAATGCAGGGGCTACATACGCACTAAGTGGCGAGAGCCCGTGCGTAGCTACTATTATGTTAATTGTCTGGGTAGTCTAGGACCCACATCATGTCATAAATGTGAATATCTGTATAAGTATTGCTAATATGATCACCTAGGATATGCTAGAGAATTGAAACAGAATAATCGTGCATATGTATACTTGTGGAACCATTGCATGAATTATTTGAATATAAATGCGCCTTCGTGTGTGCTCTTGATATTTATTGCTATTTATGGATCGGGCCGATCGCCTCTGTATAAATAGATGGATCTATGGTTTGCGCCATTCGACCCTCGACCGTGCACAGTTTATTATCTATTTGATGTGGCTGTCGACCTCAGCATATGTGCACATGCTTATATTTGAATTGTTTTAGCTAATATTTCAAAAGGTAATTAGTTAACTGGAATATTGTGAAGAGCATGATGTTACTCCTTGTTATAAATTGTTGATTATTGATGATCCCCATGCTTAGTTTAGCACTTTATCATATTATTTGACCCTAGTAAGTATCAAGTCAACCTCTCGTCTCTACTTTTTCGAGATTAGACGGGATACTTACTGGGTACATATTGTTTACGCACTCATACTATGTTTCTGTACTTAATTGTACAGGGTCAGAGACAGGTACATCTGGCTATCAGTCGGGTGCACATCACTGAGCAGATTCGAGACTCCTACGGTGAGCTGCTTCCCTTCCGTGCCGTACAACATCTTAAGGGAGTTTTCTTATGTATTGATGCTGTCTATTCTATTTCAGACAGTAGGATATTTTGTTGTATATTCTACTAGTTGCCCACTACTTGTGACACCAGGTCTTGGCACATATATTAGTAGACTGTATTATTTTGGGGATGTACTATTATTATTGTGACTTTATCCATCGTTCCTAATTTCTTTCCAACTTAAAGAATTGTTTCAACTATATTGGGGTTAAAGTGATCAAACACTTAGTTAGTAACTTCCGCGTTGGCTTGCCCAGAAATGGTGTTGGGCGCCATCATGACCTATTATGGTATTGGGCCGTGACAACATGGTATCAGAGTACTAGGTTCACATAGGTCTCACAAGTCATGGGCAAACCTAATAAAGTCTTGTAGATCTGTACGGAGACGTCCGTATTTATCTTCGAGAGGCTGTAGGGTATTAGGAAGAACTACTTTTTATTCATTCCTATCGTGCAGTGGTTGGTTTACTAAATTTCCTTTCTCTATTCTCTCACATATGGTGAGGACACATACGGCTAATGTTCCATACCCAAGCGCAGCTACTCCCCCCATTGCTAGAGGCCGAGGCAGAGGCCGGGAGAGGGCACCAACTCGTGGTAGGGGACAAGGGTGTCCCAGGGTTATTCTAGTAGCACCACCAGCGGATCCGGCGAGAGATCCTATTATCGAGGAGCTGGGCGAGGTGCCCGCAGCTGAGCCTACCCCGGAAAATTTTATGATGGCACCAGGATTTTAGGAGGTCATGGGCCACATGCTACGGTTCATGGATACTATGACTCAGGATGGTTTATTTCCAGCAGATCCAGCTACCTCACAGGTAGTAGGGGGAGCACAAACCCCTACTGCTCAGGCTCCAGGACATGCAACTACAGTGTATCAGACTTCGGGTGCACTACCCGTGGATAGGGCTCAGTCAGTGGCTGCAGTGGCACCCTAGCCCAGACCAGTTACAGATGGTGACCCGCAGAAGCTATTGGACAAATGGACTAGACTTCACCCTACGATCTTCGGGGGTAAGCATCATGAGGAGGCTCAGGACTTCATAGACAGGTGCAGAGACATACTGCACAACATGAGGATATTGGAGTCATATAGAGTTGACTTCACTACTATTCAGCTTGAGGGCAGGGTCCGTATATGGTGGCAGTCCTACGTTCTTGGCAGGCTAGCAGGTTTTCCTCCCATCACTTGGAGCCAATTTGCACATTTATTCTTGGATAGGTACATTCCACCCTCTGAGAGGGAAGAGCTACGGTATTAGTTTGAGTATCTTGAGCAGGGTCAGATGTTTGTGATCGATTATGAGGGCAGGTTTTCTGAGTTATCTCGCCATGCACTCATGATACTTCCCACAGATACAGAGAGAGTGCGGAGGTTTGTTGTGGGGTTGCACCCCAATATTCGATCTGGCATGTCATGAGAGGTAGAGATGGGTATAGAGTATCAGCTCGTGGTTGAGATTGCTCGCAGGATTGAGGGGTATCGCCAGAGGGGTAGAGAGCACATACAGCAGGATAAGAGGGCTAGATTTTTGGGAGAGTTCAGAGGTGCCCCAGCTAGGGGTAGAGGTCACTTCAGGAGGGGTCAGCCCAGCAGACCCCCGTATTCAGCACCACCACCCCCTCCCCGAGGTGCTCCAGTGCACCCCTATTTTAGTGCCTTGCCAGAGAGCTCTTATCGCCCACCAGCTATTCAGGGCTCCTCTAGTGGGTATTCAGGTCCCCAGGATTCTTCTGGTTCCTATCTCCTTGCTATGCCGGAGAGTTCATGCCACCCACCGGCTATCCAGTCTTCTTCCAGTGGATCTATGGGCTTTTAGAGTCAGTCATCAGGGCAGCAGGTCGCTGCACCGCATAGTTGTTTTGAGTGTGGAGACCCTGGTCACATGAGGAGATACTGCCCCAGACTTTGGGTCAAGGCAGTGTAGTAGGGCCAGCAACCTATGATTTCATCACTAGTTGCCCAGCCACCTAGAGGTGGAGGGCAGGATGGCAGGGGCTGTCCTAGAGGTGGAGGTCAGACAGGGAGAGGTCATCTAGCTACTGGTCAGTCAGGCGGGGGCCAGCCAGCTGGTTCCCCAGCCAGATTCTATGCTCTTTCGCCTAGGCCAGATGCATTGGCCTCAGACGCCGTCATCACAGGTATTATTTCATTGATGGTAGAGATGCTTCAGTATTATTTGACCCAAGGTTCACTTATTCATATGTATCATCTCTGTTTGCTCGTTTCCTGGTTATTTCTCCTGAGCCTTTGGGCACTCCTGTTCATATGTCCACTCCCGTGGGTGATTCTGTGGTTGTGGATCAGGTCTATCGGTCCTGTATGGTCACCTTTTGTGGTTTCAAGACTAGAGCGTATCTTTTGTTGCTTGATATGATCAATTTTGATGTCATCCTGGGCATGGATTGGTTATCTCCATATCATGCCATCCTAGATTGCCATGCCGAGACTATTTCACTAGTTATGCGAGGGTTGCCGAGGTTGGAGTGGAAGGGTTCCACAGCTGATACACCTGGTCGGGTTATTTCTTTCCTGAAGGCTTGACATATGGCCGAGAAGGGGTGTTTGGCTTATCTAGCTTATGTTCGGGGCACCATCGCAGAGTCCCCGACAATTGATTCAGTTCCAGTGGTTCAAGAGTTCGCTGATGTTTTTCCTTCTGATCTACCTGACATGCCACCGGATTGTGATATTTATTTCTATATCGATTTGGCTCCAAGCACCCAGCCTATATTTATTCCACCATACCGTATGGCTCATAATGAGTTAAAGGAGTTGAAGGAGCAGCTTGAGGAGTGGTTGGCAAAGGGATTTGTTAGTCCCAGTGTGTCACCTTGGGGTGCACCAGTGTTATTTGTAAAGATAAGGATGGGACTATGCGGATGTGCATTGATTGCCGCCAGTTGAAAAAAGTCACCATCAAGAACAAATATCCGTTGCCTTGTATCGATGATTTATTCGACCAGTTGCAGGGTGCTAGGGTGTTCTCTAAGATAGACTTCAGGTCAGGGTATCATCAGCTGAGGATTCAGGACTCGGATGTTCCGTAGACTTCATTCCGGACTAGATATGTCCATTATGAGTTCTTGGTGATGTCCTTTGGCTTAACTAATGCCACAGCAATGTTCGTGGATTTGATGAACATGGTGTTCAGGCCTTATATTGATTCATTCATTATCGTCTTCATTAATGACATTTTGATATATTCTCGCAGCTTGAGAGAGCACGAGCATCATTTGAGAGTAGTGCTTCAGACTTTGCGGGAACAGAAGCTATATGCCAAGTTCTCCAAGTGCGAGTTTTGTCTAGAGTCAGTGGCATTGTTGGGGCATGTCGTGTCAGGAGAGGGTATTAAGGTGGATCCCAAGAAGATTGAGGAAGTTCAGAGTTGGCCACGTCCTACTTCAGTGACCGAGATTAGGAGGTTCCTAGGGCTAGCAGGTTATTACCGGGAATTTGTGCAGCGCTTTTCATCTATTGCATCACCTTTGCTTGATTGACCTAGAAGGGTGTTCTATTCCGCTAGTTCGATGATTGTGAGGAGAGCTTCTAGAAGCTCAAGGCAGCCTTGACTACAACACCAGTTCTTGTATTGCCTTACGGCTCGGGAATGTATACGGTGTATTGTGATGCTTCACGTATTGGTTTGGGATGTGTGATTGACTTTGGACGGCAGTGGGATTAGTTATTGCCCTTGGCGGAGTTTGCATATAACAACTATCAGTCTAACATTGAGATGGCTCCGTACGAGGCTCTATATGATCGCCGTTGTCATTCCCCTATCGGATGGTTCGAGCCTGGTGAGACTAAGTTGTATGGTACAGACTTGGTATAGGATGCCTTGGATAAGGTGAAGTTGATTCAGGAGAGGCTTTGCATAGCTCAGTCCAGGCAGAAGAGTTACGCGAATCAGAAGGCACGTGATGTATCATTTATGGTCGGCGAGAAGGTTCTCTTGAAGGTCTCGCTCATGAAGGGCATTATGAGGTTTGGAAAGAAGGGCAAGTTGCGCCCAAGGTTTATTGGCCCTTTTGAGGTGTTGAGGAGAGTTGGGGAGGTTTCCTATGAGCTTGCGTTACCCCCAGCTTATCGGGAGTTCATCTAGTTTTTCATGTGTCAATGCTTCGAAAGTATCATACCGACTTTTCCCATGTGTTAGACTTCAGTTCTATTCAGCTGGATGAGAGCTTGGGCTATGAGGAGGAGCCAGTTGCCATTATTGATAGGCAGGATCTCCAGTTGAGATCTAAGAGTATTTCTACGGTGAAGGTCCAGTGGAGGGGCCAACCAGCCGATGAGGCATCCTGAGAGTCCGAGGAGGACATGTGGAGCAGATATCCCCATTTATTCAGCAGCTCAGGTACTTTTCTATGTCCGTTTGAGGACTAACATTTGTTTTAGAGGTGGAGAATGTAACGACCCGCCTGGTCGTTTTGCCTTTAAGAACCCCATTCCCTTAAATAAAACTTTCTATGCTTGCTTTAGCTAATTTACGACTTGCGGGGACGGTCAGTTCGGGGTTTGGAGGAGTTTTGAGAGAAATATGCCCCTTTGAGTATTTAGAATTTTTTTAAAAGACCAAGTTTGACTTTTGTCAAAATTTTTAGAAAACGGACCCGGACTTGTGTTTTGACGGTTCCGGAGGGTCCGTGGGAAAATATAGGACCTGGGCGTATGTCCGAAACTGAATTCCGAGATCCCTAGCCCGAGTAATAAATTTTTATTAGAAAAAGTTAATTTGAAGTTTTAAGGATTTAAAGAAACTAAGTAATCATTAATTTCCTAGGTATCGGGCTCGTATTTCGGTTTCGAAGCCTGGTACAGGTCCGAAATGTCATTTAAGAGTTATCCGTAAAATTTGGTGTCAATCCAAGTAGATTTAGGGCGTTTTGGCCCGTTGGAGGAAAATTTAAGAACTTGAAGTTCATAAGTTTGATTCATTTGGTTTTAGGGGGTGATTTCTAGATTTAGAGTTGTTTTGGGTATTTCGAAGGTTCGAGTAGGTCCTCTCGTGATTTCGAACTTGTCGGTATGTTCAGGCAGGGCTCGGGAGCCCTGAGCGTCAATCAGACGAGGCTTGAGTGAAGTGGAAATTTGGGAAAAGGGCTGAAGGATTGCTGCTTCTGTCATAACCGCATCTGCGGTTCTTGGGCCACAGATGCGGCCCTTTCTTCGTAGAAGCAGCCCAGGTGGCCAAGCCAGGAAACCGCAGATGCGACTCCCAAGCTGCAGAAGCGGTTCTGCAGATGTGGCCCTGAGACCGCAGATGCGGTCCCAGCTCGAACCTCCCCTTTTCGCAGATGCGGTCTAAATTTCGCAGATGCGGGACCGTAAATGCGTCCCCTGACCGTAGATGCGAAAATCACTGAACCAGTGAGGTTCATTAAAGACGAGTTTCAAACCCATTTTTGACACTTTTCACTCTCTCATTTGCGATTTTGGGAGCTTTGAAGAGAAGGTTTCCACTTAACATCAAGAGGTAAGTCTATTCCATCCAACCTTAGTTTAATACTTGTATTTTAGGTAGATTTAACACTAGAACTTAGGCAAAATCAAAGGGTTGGAGCTAGACCTAGGGTTTTAGTAAAACTTGGATTTAACCACGAAATTTGTTATGAAATTAATTAGAAATCATATATTATTTATCCTTAGGTTGTAGAGAACAATTTCCTTCAAACAATTTCAGAATTCGGGCACGTGGGCCCGGGGTCGGATTTTAGGAAAATTGCGTTAAAGGTTGGAAAAATTTCTTAAATAGCTAGAATGAAATCTTGTGAGTCTATATTGACTAGTTCTTACTTCTTCTATCTAGTTTGGGATAGTTCGGCTCCGAATTGAGAGTTTGGACTTGTTCTTGGCATTTGAAGTATACCTTGGAGCGAGGTAAGTCTCCTTTCTAACCTTGTAAGAGGGAATTGTCCCTATAGGTATAATAATTGAGTAATTGTTACTAAATGCGGGGGCTACGTACGCACTAGGTGATGAGAGTCCGTGCGTAGCTACTATTATGTTAATTATCCGGGTAGTCTAGGACCCACATGATGTCATAAATGTGAATATCTCTATAGTTATTGCTAATATGATCACCTAGGATATGCTAGAGACTTGAAACGGAATAATAGTGCATATGTATACTTGTAGAACCATTGCATGAATTATTTGAATATAAATGCGCCTTCGTGTGTGCTCTTGATATTTCTTGCTATTTGTGGATCGGGCCGATAGCCTTGGTATAAATAGATGGATCTATGGTTCATGCCGTTCGACCTTCGGCAACGCACTGTTTATTTTCTGTTGGATCGGGCCGTCGACCTCGACATATGTGCGCATGATATCTATGTGAAAACTTATACTTGAATTGTTTTAGCTAATATTTCTAGAGGTAATTAGTTACTGGAATATTGTGAAGAGCATGATGTTACTCCTTATTATAAATTGTTGATTATTGATGATCCCCATGCTTAGTTTAGCACTTTATCATATTATTTGGCCCTAGTAAGTATCAAGTCGACCTCTCGTCTCTACTTCTTCGAGATTAGACGGGATACTTACTGTGTACATATTGTTTATGTACTCATACTACACTTTTGTACTTAATTGTACAGGGTCTGAGATATGTACATCTGGCTATCAGTCGGGTGCGCATCACTGAGCAGATTCGAGACTCCTACGGTGAGCTGCTTCCCTTCCGTGCCGTTCAGCAGCTTAAGGGAGTTTTCTATGTATTTATGTTGTCTATTCTGTTTCAGACAGTATGATAGTGTGTTTTGTTGTATATTCTACTAGGTGCCCACTGCTTGTGACACTAGGTCTTGGCACACACATTAGTTGACTGTATTATTTTGGGGGTGTATTATTATTATTATTATTATTATTATTATTATTATTATTATTATTATTATTATTATTATTATTATTATTATTATTATTATTATTATTATTATTATTATTATTATTATTATTATTATTATTATTATTATTATTATTATTATTATTATTATTATTATTATTATTATTATTATTATTATTATTATTATTATTATTATTATTATTATTATTATTATTATTATTATTATTATTATTATTATTATTATTATTATTATTATTATTATTATTATTATTATTATTATTATTATTATTATTATTATTATTATTATTATTATTATTATTATGACTTTATCCATCGTTCCTAATTTCTTTCCAACTTAAAGAATTATTTCAAATATTTTGGGGTTAAAGTGATCGAACGCTTAGTTAGTAACTTCCGCGTTGGCTTGCCCAGAAATGGTATTGGGTGCCATCATGACCTGTTATGGAATTGGGTCGTGACAATAAGTCTCCTGGTAGTTAGGCCGCTCCTTATAAACAAGAAAAAAGTAAATTTATTTACCTTGATGGAGCTCTATAATATAATATCTTATACTTTATTATTTAAGAACTCAAATTTTAGTATGAGGGAGTTGTTACTAAAATAACTTTTAATGACATGAATATCAAATCTTTTATAGCATGCGAATTTGGTTCAAGTTGTCTACATGCTTAGTCCTAACTTAATTTACATCACATGTAATAAATAATTCAAAATTATGTAATGAACAAGCACGTGACACAAAAACAAAATTCAACATTCTTCTAACATGTTTAATCTATATATCACATATATCACAAAAAAGTAATTCATGCCAGAATATCATTATTAATTAACATCTCATGAACTAATAACAATTAAAATTAATTATATGTAACCTATAATAGATTCCCATCGTATCTAATACAAAATTTCAAATTCAAGTTATGAACTATCTCAATAGTTATATGAATACATATTTTATCCACACTAAAATAATATCAATATTCAAACGATTTGACTATTGCACAAAACACATGTATTATGATTTGAACTCTTCAAATTAGAGTTGTGCATAATTTGGTAAATACCGAATTACCGTACCGAAATCGAAAATTTTGGTATTTGGTATATGGTATTTTGGTATTTGGTATAAGTTTTTTAAAATATTGGTATTAGGTATGGTATTTGGTATTTTAAAATCAAAAACCGAAATACCTATACCGTACCAAAATATATATTATATTAGACAAAACACATATTTATCAATTATAACATAAATATAAAAAATCTAGAATTTTACTTTCCTTTATTCTCTAATTTCATCAATAAACTCTAAACAAATAACTAGACATTTCTAATGATCAAATATTCTTTTATATATTATTTTCTCTATTTGGGTCGATATTTGCTAGTATTGGATAAAATTTTTGTCAACACACATTTTCAATTTGTATTTTTGAGTACTTTAATTAAGAATATTAGAGTCTATAGCTCTATTCACTAGTTAGTATTCAAACCAAATAAACTGAAGTTACCGAACCGAATAAACCGAAACTGAAAAGAGAAAAATCGAACCATGCCGAATTTAATTAGGTACGATATTGGTATAAGAATTTAAGAAACCAAATACCGAAAATACCGAACCGAAATGTCTAAATACCGTACCGTACCGACCGATGAACGCCACTACTTTAAATATAATATTAAAATATTTCGTAAATAAATTTTAGACACAATAAACTACTGCTCTGATGCCACTGAAGGATTGCGTATAGATGTTCGTATCACGCAGGAATATAATAACAATCCTAGGCAGATCTTTTCGTGTTTAAAATTTATTTACATGTCAAAGATCGGATCTGAGACGTACCTGGTGAAGAGAGTCTTGTTTCAAAATTTCTTCGATAATGCGAAGACTCTATGCGTATCCACACCGAGACCGAGCCTTGCTATCAACTCTTTGATCAATGAAACCCGCGAACAAATTGAATGAAGAATTACTATGCTGAAAGTTTCTCAAAACCTTCAGCTATAACAAGAAAATATCTCCCTTCGTTTGCAGCTTTTTTAAGAGAATTGTCTCATAACCCCGTTATTCATTTGTTATGTATATATATATATATATATATATATATATATATATATATATATATATATATATATATATATATATATATATATATATATATATAAA
>MU774825.1:22528-65864 GCA_026770625.1 Nicotiana glauca
GAAAATTTAACAAGTACATCCCAGAATCCGGTGTCACAAGTACATGAGCAATTACTAAAGAATCGAATAAAGTACAATAACTGTCTGGAGTACAAGTGGATAGAAATGGAAATACCATACAATACTCTGAAGGAGACTCTGCCGACTGCGATCGTCTCGATAAATGCAACTCACCTAAGTCTCCATATTAACCATGTCGCTATGCCACTAAACCGCTAGCTACATATGAACCTGTGCAACAAAAATGCATAGAAGTGTAGTATGATACGAAAACAATATGTACCCAATGAGTATCCCGTCTAATCTCGCAGAAGTAGAGACGAGATGGTCGACTTCGACACTTACTAGTGGTCCAATAATGATATATTATTAAGGCGAATAATCAAGGATTTATTAAGAATGACAGTAATTTAAAGTAAGTCATGAACAAGTGAAAGTTCCTTTTTTATATTAAAAGTCTCAAGGTTCATAATCCAATAGTTTCTAATTATCTAAAGTCGGGGAGAGCAAATATCAATCTCAAGGCAAGCAATACAAGCATGCGCAAATCATGCCGAGGACGTACGGCCCGCTCCAACAAAAAATAAACTGTGCACTGCCAAAGGTCGAACGGTGCGAACCATAGATGCATCTATTACCCCGCTCGCGAACTATCCGGCGACGCGGTCAACATAAAATAAACAAATACCCTGCTCGCGAATCATACATGCGACGCAGGTACACATAGGGATACATGCTCAAATAGCAAATTAAGAATTTATCAGGGAACAAATATCAAAATAAAAGCAAATCCTCTTTTAACAATTTAAGAAAATGAAGTTCAATCCTTTTAGCAATTCATTTACTAATTCATTGTAACTTAAGCAATTCAAATTGTCAACAAGTTTACAATTAATCCAAGTATAGCACGCTTTTGCATCATAGACTACCCGAACATTAGCATAATAGTAGCTACGCACGGACTCTCGTCACGTCGTGCATACGTAGCCCCCATAAATAGGAGCACATAACCAACTAACTCACCTATAGGGACAATTCTCTCTTACAAGGTTAGAAAGGAGACTCACCTCGCTCAGAAGATCCATAACCGGCATTCCACGCTCCTCCGAAGACTTAAATCGACGCACAATGCTCCATAACTAGCCAAAGATTATACAAATCCATTAATATATGCTATTACTCATTACAATCCAATTTATAGCAATTCCTAACCCCGATCGAAAAGTTGACAAAAATGCCCTCGGGCCCACGTGCCCGGATTTCAAAATTTCTCGAAGATAAGGTTTACCCATGAACTCACGAACTCAAATATACGATTTTCTCCTAATTCCATACCCAAAATCGTGGTCAAAATCCAAGAATACTAATTTTCTAGGTTTTCTTCAAAATTCCGAAATTTCTACTAATTTACATGATTTTCCATATTAAAATCTAGATATAATCTAAGTAATTAACTTGCAATAGGTGGGAATCACTTACCTTGGCATGGATGATGAAAATGGAGCTCCAAAATCGCTCCTAGGTCGGCTCCCATGGAGAAAATGATATGAAATGAGCATATCCCATTTGTTTGCACTTATACACTGCCTAGACGAGTCTTCTTCGCGTTCGCGAGACCCCCATCGTGTTCGCAAAGAAGAAAATTCCCAAAAATCATTTTTCATACTCTTCTCAGATAGCCTCTAATATAATAGCCATAACTCTTTGTACATAACTCCAAATTAAAAATGGTTTAATTTTTTTGAAACTAGAAACCAATATCTACAACTTTCATGTTTTTGTCATCTCTCAATTCATTATAGATTTTGAGATATAAGCTGCCAAAGTCAGCCCTATGCAATACAAATATCTTCTTTATCTTTCCGGACAGCCTATAGTGTGCTAGCCATAACTTTTGGTAAACAAATACAAATTACAAATGGTTTACATTTTTGAAAACTAGACAAAAAGGGATACAACTTTCATTTTGGATAATCTTTAAGTTCCTTATATATTGTGAGATATGAGCCTTCAAAGTCAGACCTGTGCAGCAGAGATTTCCTTCTACGCGAATGCAAGAACATCTTCGCGAACGCGAAGAACAGAGTCCCTGAGGCCAAATCCTTCTTCGCGAATGCGAGAGGATCCTTGCGAACACTAAGAACAACACTAGATACCAACATCAGCTATTTCAAAACAGCCCGAAATGATCCGAAACCACCCCGAAACACACCTGAGGCCCCTAGGGCCCCGTCCAATCACACAAACCACTCCCATAACATAACACAGACCTGCTCGAGGCCTCAAATCACATCAAACAATATTGAAATCGTGAATTGCACCCCAATTCAAGTTTAATGAACTTTAGAACTTCAAATTTCTACATTGGATGTCGAAACCTATCAAATCACGTCTGATTGATCTCAAATTTCGCTCACAAGTCACATTCGACATTACGGACCTACTCCAACTTTCGGAATTGGATTCTGACCCCGATATAAAAAAGTTCACTTCCGGTCAAACTCATAAAAAACCTTCAAATTTCTACCTTTATCCAAATAATTCCAAAATGACCCACGTACCTCCGAATTCACTTCCGATCGCGATTCTAACTCCAGAATCACCATACGGAGCTATTCTGTCACAATCCAAAACCCAAACCCGGTCGTGACGGCGCCTCTCATGAAGACAAGGCCAGCCGACACTTACTCAAATTTAGTTTTAACAGCTTAATAAATCAATAAGTCATTTATAAGGATGAATAATACATTCCTTTAGATAGTCAACAATACAATTCTATAAAAATGCGGAATAACAACCCAACTCAGCCCGACATCGGGGTGTCACTAGTCATGAGCATCTATCAGAGTATAAATACAACTAAAAGGTCTGAAATATACAAAACAGTACTGATGAACAAAAGGGGAGAAAAGCGGTGCTGCGAACGATGACAGCTGCCTTGCCAAAAACTCCGATAACCCTGCCTCCAATCAACCAAAACCCGCTACCGGGTGTATAAATACCTGCATCTGCACACAAGGTGCAGGGAGTAAAGTGAGTACTCCAACTCAGTGAGTAATAAGGGTAAATAACAACTGAGCAGTAAGAAATCACGTAAAGCAAGCCATCATGCTATATAGGAGCAGTATAATCCCTTTGAGAAAAATAGTGAAACCGTGAAATCTTTAGGAATATCTTGGCTCAGTTTAAAACCTCTTTTGAAAAATGTCTTTTTCCAACAGTTAAGCAATGAATGCAAAACAAGTAGTGCAAACAAGCACAGAAGTCAGCCCCTCGGGCACAACACTCCATTAACAGATAACTCCAGGGTATCAGGTAATTATTGCAAGAAGTAGCATAAAAGCTAATGAAATAAGAGTGCAGAAATATTATGATTGATAATATAGATAAGAACAAATGCATGAGTGCAATGCAATGCATATGACAGTACACTCTGGCACCCACTGCGGCGCGCAGCCCGAGCCATCCAATTATTTATTGTCGACGGCGCTCACTGGGGGTGTGTACAGACTTCGGAGGGGCTCCTACAGCCCAAGGGAAATATCAAGCCATCTCATGGCATCAACCAGGCTCTCGGCCTCAATATCAATATAATCAACCAGGCTCTCGGCCTCAATATCAATATAATCAACCAGGCTCTCGGCCTCAATATCAAAATAACAAGTAGAAATCTGCCCCTCGAGCTCAGTATCAGTAACTCAGAACATTATCATATAGTAACCGCTGCGGCGCGTAGCCCGATCCATATATCCTCACAATACAGGTCCTCGGCCTTAATTAGTCAACCTAATCACATAAGCCACTCGGGCAACAATAAAACATGATGCTCAACCCAAAAATATTTTTAGTAATGTCATTTCGAGTGTTTAAGGCATAATAACTTGGCTGAGTTTTTAAAATAGTGGAAAATACATGACTGAGTTCAAATATATAATTAAATCAGTGAGGAATTATCGACAACAATCCCCGAAGGGTTCAAATAATTGGCACGAAGCCCATATATGGCAATCAACCTAAATTATGATGATAACAAGTAGTTTCAGTCAAATACGTAGTAATTTCATCAATCGGGACGGGCCAAGTCACAATACCCAATCATGCTCTAGCCCACGCTCGCTATCCGGCATCCAAGTCACCTCAATACAGCACTATGGTGTGCAAATCGGGGGTTTCAAACCCTCAGGATGTCATTTACAAACGTTACTCACCTCAATCCGAGCAATATCCTACTCCGAAATGCCTTTTCCCCTCGAATCGGCCTCCAATCGATCCGAATCTAGCCACAATTAATTCAATTCAGTCAATACTAATTATAGGAATTAATTCCACATGAAATTATACATTTTCCATTAAAAATCCAAAATTGCACTAAAATTCGCCCGTGGGGCCCACGTCTCGGAATCTGGCGAAACTCATAAAATCCAACAACCCATTCCGATATGAGTTCAACGATACCAAAATTACCAAAATTCGACATCAACTCGAACCTCAAATCTTCAAATTAAACCAAGAGGGTTTTCAAGATTTTACCAACTAAAATCACCAATTAAATGTTAAAAACGACGATAGATTCGAGTAATCTAACCAAAATTGAGTTAAGAACACTTACCCGATGTTTTCCTTGAAAATCTTTCAAAAAATCGCCTCACCCGAGCTCCCTTGGTCCGAAAATGTAAAAAATGGCCGAAACCATGAAATAAAGCTTTTGCCTAGGTATTTACTCTTCGCGATCGCGAAAAACGGTTTGCGATCGCGAAGAACAACTTTTCTCAGCCCATAATTTGCGGACAATGCTTCGCGATCGCGATGAACAGTTCCCAGCCCTTCTGGACAACCTCCAGTGTAACGGTCATAACTTTTTGCACACAACTCCAAATTACAAATGGTTTGATGTTATGAAAACTAGACACATAGGGCAATAATTTAATATGTTGCTCATTTTCTGACTCCTTATACATTGCGATATATAAGCTTCTAAAGTTAGCCTTGTGTATTAGAGACCTTCCCGGGTAGCCTATAGTGTAACCACCATAACTTTTGTACACAACTTTAAATTCCAATTAATTTACATTTCTGAAAACTAGACACAAAGGGCTACACTTTTTTATTTTTGATTATCTTCAAATTCCTTATAGATTGTGAGATATAAGCTTCTGAAGTGGGATCAACGCAACAGAATATTTCTTCTCCGTGATCGCGAAGCACTGGCAAATTTTTCGCATTTTACTCATCGCGATCGCGTCCATTGTTCTGCAATCGCATAGAACACTACTGTAGCCAAAAACCAGCAGTTAGAAATAGCTTAGAAATGGTCCGAAACCACCCCGAAACTCACCCGAGGCTCCCCGGGACCTCAACCAAACATGCCAACCAATCCTAAAACCTCATTCGAACTTGTTCCAATCATCAAAACACCTCAAACAACAACAAAACCATCAAATTACATCGAATTCAAGCCTAAGTTCTTCTAAAACTTCCAAAGCACGCATTCGATCAAAAACCCAACCAAACCACGTCCGAATGACCTGAAATTTTGCACACATATCCCAAATCACCTAAAGAAGCTACAACAACTCTCAAAATTCCATTTCGACTCCCGGATCAAAATCTCACCTATCAACCGGAAATCGCCAAAATACTAACTTCGCCAATTCAAGCCTAATTCTACACCGGACCTCCAAAAATACTTTTGATCACGCTCCGACGGTACAAATCACCTAACGGAGCTAACCGAACTGTCAGAATTCACATCCGAGCCCTCTAACTCATAAGTCAATGTCCGGTTGACTTTTCCAACTTAAGGCTTCTTAAAAGAAACTAAGTGTCTCATTTCTTATTAAAACCACTTCAAATCAACTCGATTCCACAAGATATGGATAATGAAGCATAAGGAAGCTGAAAATGGTAAGAACGGGGCAGTAACTCAGGAGATGACGTGTCGGGTCGTCACATCCTCCCCAACTTAAACAAACATTCGTCCTCGAACGTGCCGAGAGTTGTTCCAAAAGCCAACACTCGCTGAATAACTTTACCATGCATATACTCGGGATGATCCCCCGTCACCTTATCTTACATATGTCTGATTACACATTGTCACTGCAATTTCATAATCCAATCTAGCCCATAAACCTTAGAACCACATTTCCATTTCCGAAATCGTGCACAAGTCCAGAACCTCCCATCTATATTCAAAACAAGCCCGAACCAGCTTTAATAACCCATACCTGCAACCTCAAGTACAATTACCTGATATTCCACATAACTCAAACACATGTAGCGATAACTCCCATTCACAGCAGCTGCACACAAGGCCTGAATACTAGTAGAAAACCTCTTAACAGTTAAAGTTTCTTTCCAATACTTTTGCATATACTGCAACTAATAACTAAAACACGCAGTAAGCCATCACCATTTCTCAAATCAACCATTCATGGAGCCACTTCTCCTTTGGCAAATACTACATCAAATTTCTGAGTCGAAGCTCGATATTATCCTTCCAACATACTAAAATCGACTCTGCTCGTACTTATTAAAGATCCCAACGATCTAATCTAATCAACACACTACTCTAGTGATATTACACATTAATACAGGACTAAGCCACAACTCGTGCAATACGCGCACCAATAAGCAACAGTCTGAACATACTCAATTCATGAAAATGATTTCAAATGAAAGAGCTGTACTTCAAGCTCTCCAGTACCACCACAACATAATACGAAGAACCCGTCTCCCATCATAGAGATAGAACACACAGATCTAACTCACAGTATCATACATCCGCATAACTTCACCCCAATGTGTGACCTCATCCAGTACAAACCGCTTAGGCAATAAGCCACCCCGTACATAATCAAAAGTCTCATATGGTGCCACAAAGTGCCGATAGGCTACCGATTAAAACGCGATACAAAAAGGAAGATGAACTATGGAAGGAACTGCCTAACTCACACACTAATATGTGCTCTCCTTAGAAAAATAGGAAGCAATGCATACAAAAATAACACATTGGAAACTATGCTCAATATCACACTGTTGCAGCGTGCAACCCGATCCAAATAACATAATCATGGCGGCGTGCCACCCGATCCACACATAACATTTACCTAAAGAGGCGTACATTGAGCTAAATTGCTCATTAATATAAAATACTGAATTTCGGTCACAAGCACGCTAAGTGAATAATACCGTCCCTGAGGGGACATATAGCGCTATACGCTACCAAAACTCAAGCTCAACTGAGGTGCGATATACAATCTGAATCTCGTGAGCCATTTTGCTCATAAACATCATTTCTACGTGGATCCTCAACACATAAGCATTTTCTCAAACCGTCTCACAACTCACACGGCGTAGTTTATCACTACATAAAATATCTGACAACGAAATAACACCCTGACTCCTCCCCCATAAGGAGCGCATCACTGAAATGAACCCGTTTGGCCTGACATAGAGCCCATATTCACATTTGAATCCATCCACTGAACTCAAGCTGATTCTGATCACACTGAACTAGGTTAATTACCTTTCAAAGGTCCCTAATAACTCATCTTCCGCTCATAACACATAAGAACATCCATCAAAGTTGGAGAAATTATCCTTGGTCCACAACTCAATAGACTAAGTGCCCTCCGAGAATATTTTCACAATTCAACGATATTATCACAACCTTCATACTTGGTTCAAGTCTTCAATAAATCAAGTAACTATCTGCCATACTTACACAATCTTCCCGTGGGACACCCTCCCACAACCTACCATTACGAATAACTGGGTCGTACCTCCAAACCACTGACCGCACTAATGCTGGAAAACGATCAAGAATCATTAACCAGGGTGTAGAGCCTTTTCACAAAACACCGTTCTCAGGTGACACTAAAGACAATGCCGATTTACCTTAAACATCGAGACTTCTTCCCTTCTCATCCGAGCTCGTGACATTCTTATCCATACCGAGTTGTTACTCCTATCTTCACTTCAAATTCCATACCACTCATTGCACCCAACATTCCAACATACGATAGAACACGCTCTTCATCACAGCTTCGGAACCATTATTATATTAACACTTCATCATATAAAACTTTCCACTTAACTCACTTCAGGAGAATTATAGCACACACACAGGTGAATTTTCATGACCGTAGAATATGCAAATCTCTAAGTAGTGGTCCAACCCCACCATAAACCTTTCGGGATCTGCCTACATGTAACAGGCCCATAACAATGGAATACTCTTGATTAACATCAATTACAACGGACGACAGGCCTCACCTGTACCACCACAAATCACACACATAACTTGATCCTGCTAAAGGAATTAATCTCTACCACCAATATGCCAATAGATATATGGCTAACAAATCCATCTTCTTTCAACTTACCCTGATTGCCCAAGGAATAATAGTAACTGCATTCAATATATAACACTATCTTTACGCACTCATCCCGAGTGACTTTGAATCACGAGACCATGCTGTATCACATCCCACAAACCATTTCGTACCTTCCAACTGCTACATCGTAAGTCAAAACATCATAGAACCTTCTACGAATTCCGAACCACTGTCTGCACCTTCCTGACAGTGCTATATATAAGCCCATAATTGATATAGAAAATTACTCATCTTGACCTCTCCCAATGGAGACTCAGTTCTAATCACATATACACATTCAAGATACCCAATTGTCACATGCAGAATCTCGAACCCTTTAGTACCATTCTCGAGAGTCATTTACTTTGTTTGACTGCATTTAGCCTGATCCAATGAACAGAACCACCCGTAACTAACCGCAATTTAACCCGATCAACAAAACCGAACAACTAGCGGCTCATTGGCACTTCTGACACTACAACATATAGTCTTAACTTAGTCGAAAATTTTCCTTTAATCGAGCCATCCTCGGGCTCAATCTCCGCTAACCAGAACTGATTCACTAGCACGCCTCAAACCGGAACCAACATAGAACATAGCCGTGTAATCAGCTAATTAATAGCAACTCCCCAACTTGGCTCAAAGCCATAGATCAAAACGCACTCAATCAATCATAACACATATACTCTATTGTTTCCGTAATACCAAAAGGATATTGAGCTCGCTCCTTCATATGCTTGTGGAAACACAAATGATCTGGAATTTTAACTCTTCCGCAATTCTTGCATTCACTCACACAACAGTTAAGCCTACTCTCTGGGCAACCCAATTTAGATTTCAACGCATATTCTTCACTTGTAAATGAGATCTTCTAATAGACAACATACGGGTCACACCACCTTAGAATACTCCACAGGAGATAACCCACCTGCTTTGCCTCCAATTAGCATTTTGTATACCTTCCACTGTCATACACATTACACAGTCACTTAATCTTCTTGAGTTGAAACTCATACCGTAACATGAAATTTACTTCACTCCAAATAGGAGATATGAAAAGATTCGCTGCACCCATAACTCGGGGCTACACATCCAATCACAATGGAAATCAAACACCTAATCGTTCATCTATACTCCAGCAGACCTTTCTCGTTGCTTCCAATTTATATGATCGCATCTCGCAGTCATTACATACTCATCATATAGCCAACCAGCCATCATCTCTACTAATAAGGGCACTACTAAATATTTAAGTTCAAAAACACAACTCACAAAATTAGCACCTTGGTGCTCAAGCCATAGGCAAAGATCCGGCCTCAAGTGTCCAAACTAGCCTAACATCAACTCACAAAGATCACATCTCGCCCCTCGATCAGGGAATCACAAGCCATCGAGGCACATATGATACTGAGCGTTCATGTGCGTATACAAACGCGGGGAAGGAATTTCAAGAGTTACTTTTCAAGGTGAATCAAAGGACGCATGATAAGAATTTCAAAAATGTGAAGTTTTTCTAAAGGTTCTGTAGCCTCTCGAGGATAAATACAGACATCTCCATATCGATCCGCGATACTATACTAAACCTGCTCATGACTCGTGAGACCTAGTAACCTAGGCTCTGTTACGAACTTTTCACAACCCAAAACCCAAACCCGGTCGTGATGGCACCTCTCATGAAGACAAGGCCAGCCGACACTTACTCAAATTCAGTTCTAAAAGCTTAATAAATCAATAAGTCATTTATAAGGATAAATAATCCAATCCTTTAGGTAGTCAACAATACAATTCTATAAACATGCGGAATAACAACCCAACTCAGCCCGACATCAGGGTGTCACTAGTCATGAGCATCTATCAGAGTACAAATACATCTACAAGGTTTGAAATATACAAAACAGGACTGATGAACAAAAGGGGAGAAAAGCGGTGCTACAAACGCTGACAACCGTCTTGCCAAAAACTCCGATAGCCCTGCCTCCAATCAACCAAAACCCGCTACCGGGTGTATAAATACCTACATCTACACACAAGGTGTAGGGAGTAAAGTGAGTACTCCAACTCAGTGAGTAATAAGGGTAAATAACTGTCATGCCCCAAACCGAGGGACATGACCGGCGCCCGACCGGGTAGCCCCAGTCAAGCGGACCTGGGTGCCTTTCCTATCCCACGTGATACCTCGTATTTTCATTACTCATTAATCAAGGAACTAACCATTTTATAATTGATATCACCTTTTCAAAACATACACAACATACTTGGTTACTTAACAAAGTTTACAACTACATCGCCCGACATACAATTACATAAGTTCACAACCCACATTTACTATCTACAGATACTCTAAAGATACAACAGGATAATACAGTACTTGCGGGTAACAAGGCTCCGGCTATACCGTACACAAAACCAAAATAAGACTCCGGAGTAGAAGAGACATGAGCCACGCACGACTCTGAGAGGAAAGGGCCTCACCAATACGGCTGACGGAAGATGAAGGAGTGCTACTGTCGATAAACTGGGGCACCTGATATAGATCCACCTACAATCATAACACGAATGTAGCGCCCCCGGCAAAAGGGACGTCAGTACATTTGAATTGTACTGGTAGGCATAAACAAACTTTGCCCTAAGCAAACTCAAACCATACACGAGTAGCAAGTAATAATGGAATCAACAATCAAATACACATTAAAGAAAACAATCAAGCCAGACAAGTTTACAATCCCTCCATATCCCCTTCAATATTTTTCACATCAAGGATTTCACAACTTTCTCATATTTTCATTTCAATATTGATTTCGATCACTTTCCACCCTTATTACCTCGGCCACCCTTATCACCCCAACCCATGGTTTATAATTTTGTGTTGCGGCGCGCAACCCAATCCCACCGGACAATCACATTCCATTAACAACACAACAACAACAACAATTCACAAAAAAAAAACAACAATTCTCAAGGAACAACAACAGCAATTCCAAAGGGCAACAACAACAATTTACAAGAACTTCCATAGCCATCTATACCATTTCCATCATAATCCACAGCTCATATGCATATTATGTTACAACAGGAATTTTCCATGACAAGCGATATACGTTACTACCTCAGCTGTTCCGATTACAACAATTGCTGTTTCCTTCCATCATTTGTTTCACAATGCTTACAACATAGCTCATTTACAATAACACACTTGTTTTATTGCCAATTACTTACACCATTATATCGAGAGACATAACCACAAACACTCAACCATACCGATCACAAGAATTGCACAGACAATTCATGTAGGAATCACTTACCAAGCACTTAAACACCAAACAAGGCGCGATTTTACAAAGGTCAAAGTTAGCCATACATACCTGGAGCCGAATTCCCTTTAATTTCTACTTCCAACTTCACCAAAAATCTTGGCAACGCCAATCTAGTGCACAAATTAATATATATTTCTTAAAATCAAAGTTCACAATCACTACCCGAACACATTTAGGTTATCAACCCTCCTTCACACAATTCTTTACTCCCACCCAATTACTCTTACTAGATTTTATGTTTTAATAGAAATGCATGAGTGTTTCGACCCCTATTACCAAGAATAAATGCATGAGATTCTCCCCCACTTAATCAAACTTGAAAGTTAATGAAAAGGTTTTGGATTCTTACCTGCAAGGATGGGGATGAAGACACTCACCTGAAATTTTTCCGACCCGGATCATTTTTAAGAGATTAGTTTTGAAGAAGATGACTTCCTCTCTCAAGAATCCTCCTCCCTCTCTCTTATTTTGCTTAGTAAAGTGATTAAAAAGAGGGGTTAGGGTGTTTTATTGAAAAGGGGGTCGGGTTTAAAATTTAGAAAATTTGGAGTCCGAGTCGGGTCTGTGGTTGCACTCTACGATCCCAGATACGAAAAGCGATTCGCATAATGGACCGCAAAATGTGTTCCAAAAACCTTTTTCCACTATTTTGGTATGCGGCGGAAATGCGGTACGCATACATGATTTGCAGTCGCATAATGGACCGCATTTTTGACCTCAAATTGACTGAACTATTGACTCAATCCGCGGTGCAAAATGCAGTCTGCATATCAGCTATTCGGTCGCATAATGGACCGCATCTTGACCTTAATTTTTAACCAACCACTGCCCCAGTATACGCAGGAATGCGGTCCGCATACAGGATCTGCGACCGTATTCCGGATCGTAGAATGGCACTTTTCTGGGAAACTTGATTTCTTTGATTTTTAAAAGCATAGATTAACACCAAAGGTCCGAACCGCGGAAGAATTATACACATTCTTAACACATATTCAGAACTTGACACTACGAGCTACTAGGTTTTGAGCACAAATTTTTACGGGGCCTTACATCCTTGTCGACACCCCCTTTTTCTCTAAAAGCAAAATCGGGTTTACGACATTTAGGAAGACAACTCTATTCCCGTGTGGGGAATTGGGTTTTTGGATTTGAAGAGTCGCCACCTAATGATTAAGTGTATTAGGACACTAAGAGTTTTGAGTTGGAAAACTTGAGTTCAGGTAAGGGCTAGAAATTATCTCGAGGGGACTAGTGTGGTTTCCGGCCATGCTACAATTGTGACTTTAAGTGTAAATAACAAATAAACATACAAGACAGCTTTACGTAATGATTGCAAACAAAGGGAAGCGTAAAAGTTAAATAAACATGCTGAAATTTGGGAATAGTCGATTTCATAATTATTTAAGGAATATACAAGTACGGAAAATGGGGGTCAAATAATTGGTACAAATAATCAAACAAAGTAATGCAATTGGGGCGAAAATTTGGAAAAGAAACAATACTGGAAATTTAATAACCAAAAGAGATTTTAAATAACTAAAGTGAAAGGCGGGGTTTAAAAGAACTGAAAATTTTAGAGGAAATTCTAAAAAAATAAGTAAACACATAAAGAGGGAGGGGGGTCCTAGGTTTATAAATAACATGGATCACCCCACGCAACACCCGCTAACCATTTATACACGTAGTGTTATCGCATGATCATCATATCCATGTCTACCCTTTCCCACCCGTGAAGGTATTAAGCGCGACTTGGTCTCGATTATTATTGCGTGCTATTACCCGTCCCATTCCTATCAGTCCCGGAGGCATATAGGACTACTAATCCTAAATGGAAGGAATGTTGGGCTTTTTTGCAGTTTCAAAGCAAAACACACATAGCAAATCTGGGGAGAGCGCATAAACAAATAAGGCTTAAACAGGCCTCCTTAGATCAAATAAAATCATATAGCTTAACATGTCTTACATGTACTGATTAGGTCAAAATTTATGCTTAGCGTTAGGAAGGCTGGTTCATCACATTATTTTCAGGCAAGAAATTCACATTAGGCTCGCCTGGCTGCAACTTATCGAAGGCCAACATAATTAATTAACTACATACTTATTTGCCTACGTGATGACCTATAGACATGGCATCTACAAGTTTGAGAAACAATGCATACTGATTTAGGAAAAAATTATCAGCTACTGAAAATAGAGTGAGTTTCATCACGTGACCATGAATTTTATAACTGGTAATTCATTATTACTACAGGTCTTAGACTTGTAATAAGTAAGGCAATTCTGATTTGATTAATTCCTATAGGCATGCTTTCTACGCATTTGTCGGCTTTAGAACACATTTTAAGACATAATAAAAAATGCAGAAATCCTATAGGCATGACATCTAAATGCTGGATTTTGCATGAACATGTCATCTGATTGCTTCATTTTTGATTATTACGACCTATAAACATGTTTGCCTAGCGAGAAGTGGACGTGTAAAAATTAGAAAGGACTTGCAGACATGTTTTTTCTTTTTTGTGCATCCTATAGACATGGTATCTATATGTGAGAATGCAGAAATCCTATAAACATGTTATCTACATATGAGGATGCTGAAATTAGAAATCCCTATATGAAGGTTATCTATATGCGAAAATTCCTATAGACATGATGTCTACATGATGAAATTAGAAATCCTATAGGCATGATATACATGCGAAAACATTGAAATTAGAAATCCTATAAACATGCTATCTACATGCGAAAACATTGAAATTAGAAATCCGATAGGCATGATATCTACCCTTTTTTGCATAAATGGTTACCCTTCCCATTTCACTAATCACCCAGAGGTTATTCTAGACCAAAATGATTTGAAAAGAAATCAGGAAACAATATTACAATCAGAACTCCTAAGCTGCATCCAAGGAGCCTAATTCGAACTCAAAGTCTAACAATATGGTATGAGCCAACTGCCAGGATCATGTTCCAAGCCTTTCTCTTACCCAGAGTGTGTCAAAGTTCCAAGGAGTTTCAGGAACTCCAGGCAATGCTCACACCCAGGTATCATACAAAACATTGAATTAGAGTGCAGTGTGGAAGTGCCAGCCCTCCAATGTCCAAGTTCAGAGGGAGCTCAAGGTCCCAAAGCAAGGCTCATTAGAGGGGGCAGAACTTAGAATCTAGGAACATGTGTGAGTGCAATAGAGGGATTAGAGAATGCCAGGGTAGGCTGGGGGTCATGCCCAGCCATATGGTAGGCTGGCACACCCCTGCCCAACCTGTCAGCCAAACAATTAAGAGTAGGACCCATTGAAGGTCAGGCCATGGCCTGGACAGTGATCAGGACACTGTCAGACCAAAGTCTCAAACTCAGCGTACATAGAAAGGGAAATGGGGATGGGAATTGAAAGAGCTTAGGACTCAGAGAGCCCAGTTCATGTCCACGATCAATAATTTCAAGTATTACCATGTTTTTGAACCATAACTCAGCCACACAAGGGGGGTCAAGGGTAGGGATTCATATAAGAACAGAAACAAAGAAAGAAGAAAGCTGGCAGAAAGTTATATCATTTAGACAATAAGCCAAACAAAGGGTGAACTGTAGAATAAACACATAGGGGGAGAGGCAGAAATTAAACAAAGAACATACCAGTTTTCAGAAAACCTAAGAAAAGAAAGCAGGATTCTAGCAAACAAGCCACAATCAGAGAGAGAAAACTTTATGTGTGAATGAATTCAGAGCAACAAGTCGAGTGTTTGTGTGAGAAAAAGTATTCAGTTGGAAATAGGGTGAAAGTATTCAAAATTGATTGTGTCCAAAATTGACTATTTTTCTCTTTTCTCTTTTTATCTTTCTCTTTTTTTCTAAGGTGCAGAAGGGCAGCCCCTTTTATAGTGTAGAAGAACAAGCAAGAAAGGTAAAAAGACCTTTACAAATTAGCCTAAAATATTCTCCCTTTAGTTAGGGGATCCAATTTCAAACGGGAGAATGTAAATAAGGAAAGTAACTTTGAGTAAAATTGTCACGACCCGGGTTTACCACCATCGGGATCGTGATGGCGCCTACTCGTGGTAGCTAGGCAAGCCAACTTATTTACCTTTCCATTTAATAAACAAGTCTGTCAATAATTTATAGCATCAACGAGAAATATAGAATTCAATAATAATAATAATAATAATAGTAATGATGATAATAGAGGAAGTCTAATTTATAAGTCTGAATCAAACGCGGAATAGTCAATAATAGTCTCTACCCAAGATTTGGTGTCACATTACTCATAAACCACTAAGAATATACTAAATACAAAGGTCTGAAAGAAACATAAAAGCTGCCTGTCCCGAAACAAGGAGGCAACAGTCTAAAAGAGAAAATAAGGAGGAGACGCCGGGCCTGCGGACGCCTGCAAGGCTACCTCGGTCTCGTAGAATGGAAGCCTGCTCCTGTACTAATGCTGCTGCTGCTGCTCCTCAAAACCTGGACTTTTGCAAAAATGCACAGAAGTGTAGCATCAACACAACCAACCCCATGTGCTGGTAAGTGTCTAGCCTAACCTCGACGAAGTAGTGACGAGGCTAGACCGGACACCACCTAAACCTGTGCAGTTATAAATATACAACGGAAACGAAATACCAAACACCTAACAATATGTGAGGGGGTAAACATGCTATGGGGAGATAACAATAGTAACAGTAATCCCGAGAAACAAACTAAAGCAGCTTAGATTCACAATAAACAAGGAATCCATACTCAATATAAACACATGGTATCAATAACTGTTGTGGCGTGCAACCCGGTCCATAATTTCCATTGTTGTGGCGTGCAACCCGATCCACAAATACCACTGTTGCGGCGTGTAACCTGATCCACAAATACCACTATTGCGACGTGCAACCCGACCCATATCATTTATCATGTATCATTGTTGCGGTGCACAACCTGATCCTCATATGTTATTGTTGCAGCGTGCAACCCGATCCTCAGTATCATTCACAGTCTGACTTCCCCAAACAACAGTCACAATAAGCAATTATTTGATGAAATCCCGGCAAGGGAGAGAATCCAACAAGGTCAACCAAATGTCCCGACAAGGGAATAATCAACAACTCTTTCTCTTTCTTACTTTTCTTATATTATAGTCCACTCTACCATTTTGAGCCAACGCTCCAAAGAATCAGTCATTTCATATACTTTCAATATCCGTATCACAATTCGAGCCAATGATTCTAGGTATCAAATAATCATATCACCGTTCACATATTATTCATAACATATAAAATCCTCCAATAAGTACGGAATTCACAACTAATTCATGATAATCACTTTATAAGGACTCACGATCATCCTAGACACCGATGTATAGATACTCGTCACCATGCCTATACATCGTACTCGATCACATAGCAATTAGCAACAAGACTCAACTCCTATTCCCTCAAGCTAGGGTTAAACCAAACACTTACCTCAAAGCCTTGAAATCCACTTAATCCTCAACTATCGCTTTACCTCACGGTTCCACCTCCAATTCGCTCGAATCTAATCACAAATTGCTCAATTACTTTAATAAACACTATATGATTCAATTTGAATGCATAATAATGAATTTCCCAAGTTTTTTTCCAAAAATTCCAAAATTGCCCCCGGGGCCCACGTGGTCAAAACTCGAGGTTCGAACCAAAACCCAGTTACCCATTCCCCCACGAACTCAAATATATAATTTATTTTGAAATCGGACCTCAAATCGAGGTCCAACTCCCCAATTTATGGAAAACCTAGGTTCTACCCAAAAACCCCAATTTCACCCATGAAAATCCTTGATTTCAAGTGGAAAACATGTTTAATGATGTTAAAGATTGAAAGAATTGAGTAAAAATCAACTTACAAGTGATTTGGGATGAAGTTTGCTCTTGAAAAATCGCCTATGGTGTTTGGGTTTTGAAAGAATGGTGAAAAGTGATGAAAATTCGACTAAGTATAAAATTTGCTGGGCTGCGGATATGGGAATTGCGAACCTTAGTTCGCATTTGCGAACACTGTGCATTTTGCCGGACTTCGCATTTGCGAGATTTTTGTTCGCATTTGCGAACTTGGGCCATTTGGGGAAGGTTCGCATTTGCGAACATTTGGTCGCATTTGCGATCATAGACCAGATTTCCCCTTCTTCGCATTTGCGAAGAAAAGTTCGCATTTGCGAGACCATAAGACCTGGGCCTTCTTCGCATTTGCGATGGGCAGTTCGCATTTGCGAACCTTGGCCTGCCTGGGCTGGTTTCGCATTTGCGAACCAGCCTTCGCATTTGCGATAGCTGGGCATTCGCATTTGCGAACCCTGGCTTCGCATTTGCGAAAATTGCAGAAGCCAAAATACCAGATTTCTACAAGTTCAAAAATGCAATGCGTGGCCTATCCAAAACTCACCCGAGCCCTCGGGGCTCCAAACCAAACATGTACACAACCTCAAAAACATCCTACAGACTTACTCGTGCGATCAAATTGCCAAAATAACATCGTATACATCGAATCAAGCCTCAAAACTCATGTTTTTCTTTGAAATGTTCATAAAGCATCAAATTTCCATTTCGAGTCTGAAACACATCAAACGACGTCCGTTTTCAACCAAATTTTACAGAAAGTGCTTAAACCATATATAAGACTTGTATCGGGCGTCGGAACCAAAATACGAGCCCGATACCACATCTTTTAATAAATTTTCATTTCCTTTTTCCTTAATAATTTTTAGAAAAACAATTTCACAGAAAAATTCTTTCCTCGGGCTCTAGACCTCGGAATTCGACTCCGGGCACATGCCCGAGTCCCATATTTTTCTACGAACCCTTCCGGGTCCGTCCAATCTCGGGTCCGGGTCTGTTTACCCAAAATATTGACCAAAGTCAACTTTAATCATATTAATATCAAAATTTATCATTTTTCACACAGAATTCATATTTAAGCCTTCTGGCTACACACCCGAACTGTGCACGCAAATCGAGGCAAGTATAAATGAGGTTTTCAAGACCTCGGAAGCACGGAGTGGATGAGGAAATAGGTGATGACCCTTTGGGTCGTCACATCCTCCACCTCTAAAACAACCGTTCGTCCTCGAACGGACAAAAGAAAGAAGTACATGAGTCGGGGAACGGATGTGGTTAACGACTCTGCATATCAGACTCAGAATTCCAGGTCGAGGCCTCAGGGGATTGACCTCTCCACTGAACACGAACAGATGGAAAACTCCTAGATCTCAACTGATGAACCTGCCGATCTAGAATAGATACCGGCTCCTCCTCATAAGATAAATCCTTGTCCAACTGGACAGTGCTGAAGTCTAACACATGGGTAGGATCACCGTGATACCTCCGAAGCACAAACACATGAAAAACTGGATGCACGGCTGATAAGCTAGGTGGCAATGCAAGCCTATAAGCCACCTCTCCTACTCGGTCAAGAATCTCAAACGGACCAATGTACCTAGGGCTAAGCTTGCCTTTTTTTTCGAACCTCATCACGCCCTTCATAGGCGACACCCGGAGCAATACCCGCTCACCAACCATAAAAGCTACATCTCGGACCTTACTATCTGCATAACTCTTCTGCCTGGACTGAGCTGAACGAAACCTCTCTTGAATGATCTTGACATTATCTAAGGCCTCATGAACTAAGTTTGTGCCCAATAATCGAGCCTCTCCCGGCTCAAACCATCCGACTAGAGACCGACATCGCCTACCATACAACGCCTCATATGGGGCCATCTGAATGCTGGACTGGTAGTTGTTGTTGTAGGCGCACTCTACTAAAGGCAAAAATTGGTCCCACGAGCCTCCAAAATCAATGACACAAGCTCGGAGCATATCCTCCAAAATCTGTATAGTCCGTTCGGACTGACCGTCTGTCTGAGGATGTAATGCTGTGGTCAACTGAACCTAGGAGCCCAACTCTTGCTGAACTTCTCTCTAGAAGTGCGAGGTAAACTACGTACCCCGGTCCGAAATGATGGATACCGGCACACCATGAAGGCGGACAATCTCTCGTATATAAATCTCAGCTAACCTCTCGGATGAATAGGAGACTGCAACTGGAATGAAATGCACTGACTTGGTCAGCCTATCAACAATGACCCAAATAGCATCAAACTTCTTCCGAGTCAACGGAAGTCCAGTAACAAAATCCATGGTAATCCTCTCCCACTTCCACTCGGGGAGCTCAATATTTTGAAATAAACCACCGGGCCTCTAATGCTCATACTTGACCTGTTGATAGTTCAAATACCGAGCCACATATGCAACAATATCCTTCTTCATCCTACGCCACCAATAATGCTGCCGCAAGTCCCGATACATCTTTGCGGCTCCCGAGTGAATAGAATACCGAGAACTATGGGCCTCCGCTAAGATCAACTCTCGAAGCCCATCAACATTGGGCACACAAACTCACCCCTGCAATCTCAAAACACGATCATCATCTAAGGTCACCTTCGTGGCACCCCCACACTGCATCGTGTCTATCAGGATACACAAATAGGGATCATCAAACTGCCGATCGCGGATACGCTCCAATAGAGAAGAACGAGAGACCGTGCAAGCTAACACTCTGCTAGGCTCAGAAATATCTAATCTCACCGATCGATTGGCCAAAGCCTGAAATCTAAAGCAAGCGGTCTCTGGCTGGCCGGAATATAAGCAAGACTACCCTTGCTGGCGGACTTCCTACTCAATGCATCGGCCACCATATTGGCCTTACCCGGGTGATACAAGATAGTAACATCATAATCTTTCAACAACTCTAACCACCTTCGCTACCTCACATTCAACTCCTTCTGCTTGAACAAGTACTGAAGGATCTTGTGATCCGTGTATACCTCACACGTCACGCCATATAGATAATGCCTCCAAATATTTAAAGCATGAACAATAGCTGCCAACTCTAGATCATGAACCAGAAAATTCTTCTCATGGATCTTCAGCTGTCTCGAAGCATAGGCAATGACTT
Source organism: Nicotiana glauca (assembly GCA_026770625.1). Lineage (NCBI taxonomy): Eukaryota > Viridiplantae > Streptophyta > Magnoliopsida > Solanales > Solanaceae > Nicotiana > Nicotiana glauca. The sequence continues at coordinate 43,186 of MU774825.1, forward strand.
TTCCATCCTGCATCAATACTGCACCAAGCCCGATTCGGGAAACATCATAATAAACTGAGTAAGGCCCTGAGCCCGTGGGCAATACCAACACTGGTGCCGTGGTCAGAGCTGTCTTGAGCTTCTGAAAGCTCGCCTCATACTCATCTGACCATCTGAACTGGGTGCCTTTCTGGGTCAATCTGGTCATCGGGGCTACAATAGAAGAAAATCCCTTCACGAACCGACGGTAATAACCTGCTAACCCCAAGAAACTCCGAATCTCAGTCCCTGAAGCTGGTCGAGGCCAATTCTTGACTGCCTCAATCTTCTTCGGGTCCACCTGAATACCCTCTACTGATATAATATGACCCAGAAATGCAACCGAACTCAACCAGAACTCGAACTTCAAAAACTTAGCATATAACTGACTATCCTTCAGAGTCTGAAGAACCACTCTGAGGTGCTGCTTGTGCTCTTTCTAGCTGCGGGAGTACACCAGAATATCATCAATAAAGACTATCACGAATAAGTCTAGATATGGCCTGAACACTCAGTTCATCAACTCCATAAATGCTACTGGGGCATTGGTCAATCCGAATAACATGACCAAAAACTCATAATGCCCATACCGAGTGCGAAATGCTATCTTAGGGACATCAGACACCCTAATCCTCAGCTGATGGTAGCCAGATCTCAAGTCTATCTTTGAAAACACCTTTGCACCCTGAAGCTGGTCAAACAAATCATCAATCCTCAGCAGTAGATACTTGTTCTTTATCGTCACTTTGTTCAATTGCCGGTAATCAATGCACATCCTCATCGATCCATCCTTTTTCTTCACAAATAACACCGGCGCACCCCAAGGAGAAACACTAGGCCTGATAAAACCCTTCTCTAGCAAATCTTGCAACTGGTCCTTTAACTCCTTCAACTCTGGCGGGGCCATGCGATACGCCGAAATAGAAATGGGCTGCATGCCCGGAGCCAGATCAATACAAAAATCAATATCCCTATAGGGTGGCATACCCGGCAGGTCTGAAGGGAAAACCTCGGGGAACTCTCGAACAATAGGAACAGAGTCAATAGAAGGAACCTCTGCGCTGGAGTTGCGAACATATGCTAGATAAGCTAAACACCCCTTCTCGACCATGCGTCGAGCCTTAACATATGAAATAACACTGCGAGTGGCATGACCTGGGGTCCCTCTCCACTCTAGTCGGGGCAATTCTGGCAAAGCCAAGGTCACGGTCTTGGCGTGACAATCCAAGATAGCATGATACGGGGACAACCAATCCATCCCTAATATAATGTCAAAATCCACCATATCTAAAAGCAATAAATCAACACGGGTCTCAAGACCCTCAAACACAACCACACAGGAACGATGCACACGGTCAACTACTATGGAGTCACCCACCGTGTAGATACATAAATAGGAATGTCCAAAGCATAACTAGACATAGCCAGGTAGGGTGCAAAATAGGACGACACATATGAATATGTAGACCCAGGGTCAAATAGCACTGACGCATATCTATCACAAACCAGAATAGTACCTGTAATAACGGCGTCTGACGACTCGGCCTCTGGTCTGGCTGGCAAAGCATAAAACTGGGGCTCAGCCCCACCTCCCTGAACCATATCTCTGGGACGATCGGCTACCGGCTGACCCCTACCTCTGGCGGTCCGGCCTCCAACTCTACGGTCTCGACCTCGACCTCTATAATCCCTACCCCCGCCCCTGGCTGGCTGGGCAGGATGTGGGTCACCTGGTGCCTGAATCATAGGGCGAGGACCCTGCTACTGCGACTGTGTACCCCTCAATCTCGGGCAAGCTCTCCTGATGTGACCATACTCACCACACTCATAACATCCCTCCGTACGATGAGACTGGCCCTGACGACCCAAATGATCTCCACAAAAACTCTAAAGAGGCGGTGCACTGATGAGAGCTGGCGGTGCATTGAGTGACTGCTGATCGGAATAATTCCCACGAAAACCACGATCACCTGGGGCACCCTGCAAAACCTGGAGGGCTGACTGAAAGGGCCTGGAAGGCTTACCCCTATCATAAGAATCCCTACCTCTAGATAAGGCACCACTAAATTGACCTGAGTGACTGGGTCTCTTGTCTGTCCTATGACCACCCCCATGGCAGAACCATCTCGATCCTCCGGGCCACATTAGCCGCCTCCTGAAAGGTAATGTCACTACCTGCCTCTCTGGCCATCTGAAGATGAATAGGCTGGATCAAACCATCAATAAATCTCCTCACCCTCTCCTTCTCAGTGGGGAGTATGACGAGGGCGTGGCGAGCTAGATCGATAAACCGGGTCTCATACTAGGTGACCATCATAGACCCCTGCTGGAGGCGCTCAAACTGCCTCCGATAAGCATCCGTCTGAGTAACGGGAAGAAACTTTTCTATAAATAACTCTGAAAATTGATCCCAAGTCAAAGGCGGCGACCCTGCTGGTCTGGCTAAACAGTAATCCCTCCACCAAGTCTTGGCGGATCCAGATAGAAGAAAAGCCACAAAATCAACTCCATTGAACTCCATAATGACCATGTTCCGAAGAAACTTGTGGCAGCTATATAAGAAATCATGGGGGTCCTGAGAAGAAGCTCCGCTGAATGTAGTAGTGAAGAGCTTGGTGAACCTGTCCAGCCTCCACAAAGCATCTACGGACATAGCTGCTACATCACTGGCCTGTGCAACTACCCCTGGCTAAACTGCCGCAGCTGGCTGAACTGGTAGAATCTGAGTTTGGGGATCTACCTGCTCCAAAGTACGTGCAGTAGGAGTCTAGGCTCCTCCTCCAGCCTAGGAAGTGGCTGGTGATACAGGAAGCAATCCTGCTCGGGTGACACTCTCTATGAGGCCAACCAACCGGACCAAGGCGTCCTGAAAAACTGGGGTAGAATAAACCCCTCTGGGACCTGATCTGGGCCTACTGGAATTATTTGGGCTGGGGCCGGAACCTCCTCGTTAAGCTCAACCTGAGGCTCCACCACTGGTGCTGCTACTGGTGGCTGGGCTCTGCCCCTACCTCGGCCCCTAGCATGGCCACGTCCTCTGCCCCTAGCGGGAGCTGCCTGGGCCTCGGACTGCTGATCGGTGGATGAGGAAGCACGTGTTCTCGCCATCTACGAAAGAACATAGTGGAAATTCAATAAGCATTTAGAGACCAAATCGCACGACAAGAAAGAACAAATGAGAGATTTTTCCTAACTCAGTAGCCCCTGGGGAGCGAGTACAAACATCTCCGTACCGACCCCTCAGACTCTACTAAGTTTGTCCGTGAGTTGTGAGACCTATGTAACCTAGTGCTCTGATACCAACTTGTCCACCAAAATCTTTCATAATAGCATAAGAAAGGGAAAATACATAAGGTGTATTTAAGGAAAACATTCAATAGTACTCGATTTGTAAAGAGAAAGGAAAGGGAATCAATCAGACAACTAACAAAATCAAAGTAAATAGGTTTGATTCGAATGAACCCAGTCAGGAATAGGTAGAGGAGGGCTCAAACAGAGAAAATTAGTAGCAATCAGTCGAGACCCCATCAAAGGAGTCCAAAATCAATCAAGTAGTTGTCAAAACCCTTTTTGAAAGAGGAGTTTATCATATATAAAGCAAACAAATCAAGCAGAAAGTCTAACATTGCAAGGTTTAGGATCATAAAACAAAAGAACATCAGTTTAGTCATAGAATCATAGTGCGTCTGAAGGTCCAGGGTCCCAAAGTGAAACCCTAATCCAATTTATCAAAGAAACCCCCAAATTCTGGGGTTTCAAATTGAATCAAACACAGAAATAGGAAGGCAAGTGAACAGACTCAAGGAGTCTCATGAGAAACAAACAGACTGTGATAACAGGTTTGAAACAATCAGAGAAAGAAAATCGATTTGAGCATAAAAGGACACATTTTTGAAACTCAGAACTTAGCCAAGTCCAGAATAGACGAAACATGCTTAACAAGAACACAAACAGAGTTCAGTAAAGCAAAAGTCAAGAAACTCAGTAGTAAACACACGTGGTAAAAGAGTGAGGAAAATTTAACATAGATTAATCATGTGAGCACACATATAAAAGAAAAGAAGGACAATACATGCGTAATAGAGAAGGAAAACATACGAGCATAATACAGTCAAACGTCTAAAAGAAAAGAAAAACAAGAATCAAAGGACTTTCAGAAACCCTAATTTGAAATCAAAAGATTTTTGAAAAGAAAATTTGGGAAAAAACTCAAAACGTCAAGAAGAACATAGACATAGCACAGATCTAAGCAAAAAATGGTGAAAGAACCTCGAATGGCTTAGGGTTTCAGAGAAACCCTAGAAGTGAGAAAGGCTTGGAAGAACAAGATCAGATCCTGAGTCGAAACGGTCAGGAATCAAGCTTCCAGTGCTTGAACATGCCGGAACGTGGCTGGAAAACCATAGATCTACGGATCTGAGATGGATCTGAAAAGAGACCATCGAGGTCAAGCCTCCAAACCTTGAGTAGCTTAGGCTCAAGGGTGATAGAGTGTGAGCACAGACCATCCATGGCTGGAGACGCCAGGGATTCCGGTAGGAATGAGGTGAGATAAGGCGGGAGGTGATTAGGGTTTAGGAGAGGTTAGAGAGAATTTCAGAGACGAGGGGTTTCAAGGGTGGCACCTTTGTGCAAATGACCTAGGGTTAGAGGGGTTGGGTGATTAAAAAAGGAAAGGAAGGATATTGGCCGTTGATCATAAAACGGGCGGGTTTAGCAATTGGGTCATGGGTTGGGTATTTTTAGGAATTGGGTCGTTTAATCTGGGGCGGAATTTGGGGCTAAAATTGAAAGGGAGAAGGGCTGTTATTGAAATAGCAATAGGCTAAGTGTTAAATAGCAAAATTTTTCCTTTTTTTATTTTATAAAAAATAATAATAATGATTTTAAAAGCAAATTAAAAATACTAAGCAAACAAATACTATATCAATGTTAATTTAAAAATACTGGAAATAATTTATAATTATAAAATGCTATTAATCATAAAATAGGCTATAATTGTAATTACATGCAATTTAGCTTTAAGAATACCAAATAGATTTGTAAAAATATACAAAAATCACCTTAATTATATTTTGGTGTAAATATGAGAAGACAATAAATTACTCATCAAAAAAGGATAATTTTGGGAGTAACTATTGATTTTATACTGTTAAAAATAGACAATAAATTGATTTTAAAACTTTTGAAAGAGTAGGAAAAATGCTAAAAGTTTAACTATGCTTATATATGCCTATATATGCTATTTTGAGGATATTTTGCATATATGAAAAAGTATAGGGAAAAATTGGGTATCAACAGATGCCCCTCTTTACCCGGGAAGGATGAAAGAGTTGATGGGTAAAGATATGATGGCCAATTTTGACCGAAAGAAACGATTTGAAAGGTTTTGACCGAGCTCTGGTTCCCAAGCTACCTACTTATCCCTGGTTTTACAGGAATCAGGTCACATGTAGTTCGAGATACATCGACGAAATGTGCCGATGGATGTTTTGAAGATACGGACGCAATATTTAGGTTAGTGAAGGGTGGTCAGGGACCGATGCGTTGCAAGAACCGGATCGTAATCGCTCCTGCTGTAATGTTGTTGCCTGATGATGTACCTGCAATTAAGTAATACAAGCATATCATGCGGAATTTAAACGTGATGCAGGTTCCCATTGGACCATGAATGTTGCCTTCGGATGATTAGGATGACGTCCTCAGACCATGACGTCCTGGGCCATGAAGCGTATAATAAAGATTCGCGGGCTATGAAATGATATTCTCGGGCTATGAGAATGATGCCTCCGAACCATGATGCCTTTGAATAATGATATGCAAAAGATAAAAGTGGGGTCCTCAGGCCATGGCATGGTGTTCTTGAGCTATGAAGATGGTGCCTCCGAAAAATGAAGTCGTTGGATGGTTCGGCGGTATTTCAGCCCATGAAATGCAAGATTTGGCGATGTTTCAGCTGATGCAAAAAATGTAAATGGCGATATTTCAGCCGGCAGAAATTTAAATAAAGTTGGCGATGTTTCAGCCAATGTGAAGGTTAAATCTATGTGGCGATATTTCAGCCGATAGAATTTTAAATAACGCTGGCGATGTTTCAGCCAAAGGATAAAAAAATGTAAATGGCGATATTTCAGCCGTCATAAATTTAAATCAAATTGGCGATGTTTCAGCCGATGTGGAAAAATATAAAGTGTCGATAGCCGACAGAAAGCATAAGTATAGTGATGATGGGGATTTAAATATAAATGGCGATCTTTTAGCTGATATCGAGAATTAAATAAAGTAGGCGATACTTCAGCCGATGCGGAATTTAAATAAAGTTTGGCAATATTTCAGCCTATGTGAAGGTTAAATCTAAGTGGCGATATTTCAGCCGACAGAATTTTAAATAACGCTGGCGATGTTTCAGTTGAAGGATAAAAATGTAAATGGCAATATTTCAGCCGTCATAAATTTAAATCAAACTGGCGATGTTTCAGCCGATGTGGAAAAATGTAAAGTGTCGATATTTCAGCCGACAGAAAGCATAAGTATAGAGATGATGGGGATTTAAATATAAATGATGATCTTTCAACTGATATCGAGAATTTAAATAAAGTTGGCGATAATTCAGCCGATGCGGAATTTAAATAAAGTTTGGCGATATTTCAGTCGATGCGGAATTTAAATAAAGTTTGGTGATATTTCAGCCGATGCGGAATTTAAATAAAGTTTGGCGATATTTCAGCCGATTGAAAGACGTAAGTAAGAGGTGGCGGTATTTCAGCCATGCAAGAGAGATAAAGTGGCGATATTTCAGCCATGCGGGATTTAAATAAGGTTGGCGACCTTTCAGCCACGCGGATGGAGGTAGAGTTTAACTTCGGAAGGCAGAATGGTAGCCTTATGCAATGCAATAAAATACAAGATGGAGACAACGCTTAGTCTCGGAAGGCAGAAAGGTAGCCTTATGCAATGCAAGGAAATGCAGAATGGAGACAACGCTTAGTCTCGGAAGGCAGGAAGGTAGCCTTATGCAATGCAAGGAAATGCAGGATGGAGACAACGCTTAATCTCGGAAGGCAGAAAGGTAGCCTTATGCAATGCGATAAATAAAGGTAAGGAGCAGCGAAATCTCTTAAATGAGAGGTGATAGATGTCAATTAGTTTGTCCTTGCGGCTACCGGTGATGTTGCGGGCAAATAGCGCTCGATAATGAGGGATGATTCTGGGAATGGTATTCCTGAAAAAAATATGAGCTTGTAATCGTATCTAATGACTTTATGTCTGGGGTGCCTACATCCAAAGAAAAATCGTGAGTTTTGTAAAGGGGGAAGGTTAGTTCGTCTTCTCGTGGACTGCGCTTGTCCTACTCGGCTCCTGCTTTCCTTTGGGGTAATGTTGCTAAACAAAGCTATTTTGACCGTAGACATGCATGATTTAGTAAAATAATAAAATACGATGCAAATACATAATAGATAAAATGATTTTAGATGAATCGATGACTGCGACACGGTTCAAGATATTGCGACCTCTTTTGCTCAAGAATTTTCAGGGTCCTCCTCAAAATTCTGCCCCAGTTTACTGGGTTGGTGCCTCGGACGGCTGCGCGTGATGATTGGCAAAGATCAACTTTGGAATTTTGAGGGTCCTCCTTAAAATTCTGCCACAGTTTCCAATGTTGGGTGAAATAAATTTTTTATTGAATTGTGACCGAACCCATAGGGCTGCCTACGTATCCCCTCTTAAACGGGAATCGGGTAAGACCTAGTTCAAATTACATCATAAAGGAATCATAATGGTTACACATAGTATCACTCACTGCATCTGAATTGATCGCCTTCGGCCATACTTCTCCGTCCATTTCTGCGAGTATGAGGGCCCCTCTGGTTAGAACCCGGTGAACCATGTACGGGCCCTGCCAGTTAGGAGAGAACTTCCCCTTGGCTTCGTCTTGGTACGGAAAAATCTTCTTCAGTACTAGCTGCCCTGGCGCGAACTGCCTTGGCTTGACTCTTTTGTTGAAAGCTCTGGCCATTCTATTCTGATAAAGCTGACCGTGACACACTGCATTCAGTCTCTTTCCGTCTATAAGGGCTAATTGCTCGTGGCGACTTTTTACCCATTCTGCATCTTCAAGTTCTGCTTCTTGCATAATTCTTAAGGAAGGAATCTCTACTTCGGTTGGGATGACTGCCTCAGTACCATAAACCAACATATAAGGAGTCGCCCCAGTTGATGTGCGGACGGTGGTGCGGTATCCCAATAGAGCAAATGACAGCTTCTCATGCCACTTCTTGTATTTCTATATCATTTTCCTTAGTATCTTCTTAATGTTCTTATTGGCCGCTTCCATGGCTCCATTCATCTGGGGTCTGTAAGCTGTAGAATTCTTGTGCTTGATCCTGAATGTCTCACACATTGCTTTCATCATGTCACTGTTGAGATTGGAACCATTATCTGTAATGATTGACTCTGGGACGCCAAACCGGCAAATTATATGGTCACGGACAAAGTCTACCACAACCTTTTTGGTTTCTGCCTTATATGATGCTGCTACAACCCATTTGGTGAAGTAATCAATTGCCACCAGAATGAACCTGTGCCCGTTTGATGCGACAGGCTCGATAGGTCCAATGACATCCATTCCCCAAGCGACAAACGACCATGGTGAGCTTGTTGCATTAAGCCCGTTAGGAGGTACCTTTATCATGTCTGCATGGATCTGGCAACGATGGCATTCAAACATACTGGATGCAGTCCGTCTCCATAGTCATCCAGAAATAACCGGCCCGGAGTATTTTCTTGGCTAAGACAAAACCATTCATATGCAGACCACAGGTCCCTGCATGAACTTCCGCCAACAACCTGGATGCCTCCTTTGCTTCGACACATCTTAGTAGTCCCAAATTGGGAGTCCTCTTATACAGGATTCCTCCGTTGTGAAAGAAGTGATTGGATAACCTTCGTAGTTTGCGCTTTTGTGTGGTGTTTGCAAGTTCTGGATATTCTCCTGTTACCAGATACCTCTGAATGTCATGAAACCATGGTTTCTCGTCTACCTCTTCCTCGATACGAACGCAATAGGCATGTTGATCCTAGATTTTTATCGGGATGGGATCAATGAAGTTCTTATCTGGATGCTGAATCATGGATAATAGAGTGGCCAATACATCGGCGAACTCATTCTAAACTCTAGGGACATGCCGGAATTCTATATTTGTAAATCTTTTCCTCAACTCTTGTACATGATGCAAGTATGGTAGTATTTTGGAGTTTTTGGCTGCCCATTCCTTTCGGACTTGGTGTATAAGCAAATCTGAGTCCCTGATTACTAGTAACTCCTGAACGTTCATATCAATGGCTAGTTTGAGCCCTAAGATATAGACTTCGTACTCGGCCATGTTGTTGGTGCAAGGGAACCTGAGTTTGGCCGACACCGGGTAATGTTGACCTATTTCTGATACTAGGACCGCTCCCATGCCAACTCCTTTAAAATTTGTTGCTCCGTCGAAAAACATTCTCCAGCCATCATAGGATTCTGCAATGTCTTCTCCTATGAAAGAGACCTCTTCATCAGGAAAATATGTATTTAGAGGCTCGTATTCTCTACCCACGGGATTTTCGGCAAGATGATCGGCTAGCGCTTGTCCTTTGATTGCTTTTTGGGTCACGTAGACAATATCAAACTCACTCAGCAATATTTGCCATTTGGCCAATTTGCCCATGGGCATGAGCTTCTGAAAGATGTACTTTAGCGGATCCATCCTTGATATGAGAAACGTGGTGTAGGCACAGAAATAATGCCTCAACTTCTGAGCTACCCAAGTCAGAGCACAACAGGTGCATTCTAGCAAGGAATACCAGGCCTCGTACGGGGTGAACTTCTTACTGAGATAGTAGATGGCTTACTTCTTTCTCCCCGTTTCATCATGTTGTCCCAAAATACAACCGAATGCCCCATCCAGTACTGCAAGGTAGAGCAATAGCGGTCTACCTGGTTCGGGCGGAACCAGGACTAGTGGCGTTGATAGGTATTCCTTGATTATGTCGAAAGCCTTTTGACAATCATCAGTCCTTTTAGTGGCGGCGTCCTTTTTCAACATCTTGAAGATTGGTTCGCAAATAATGGTGGACTGGGCTATGAACCGGCTGATGTAGTTGAGTCTTCCCAAGAAACTCATAACCTCTTTCTTGTTCTTTGGCGGTGGCAATTCCTGAATGGCCTTAACCTTTGATGGATCGAGTTCTATTCCCCATCGACTTACGATGAACCCAAGCAGTTTTCTGGCAGGAACCTCGAATGCACCTTTGGCGGGATTCAATTTCAGGTTGTACCTTCTTAATCTGTTAAAGAACTTCCTCAAATCTTCCATGTGGTCTGTGGCTTTCTTGGATTTGATTATGACATCATCTACATACACCTCGATCTCTTTGTGTATCATGTCATAGAAAATAGTAGTCATGGCCCTCATGTAGGTGGCCCCAACATTCTTTAATCCAAACGGCATCATCTTGTAACAATACATTCCCCATGGCGTAATAAAAGCCGTTTTCTCCGCGTCTTCTTCGTCCATCCATATCTGATGATATCTAGCTAAACAATCGATAAATGACTGCAGCTCGTGCTTAGCGCAGTTGTCAATCAAGATGTGTATGTTTGGTAGTGGGAAGTCATCTTTCGGACTGGCCCGGTTGAGGTCCCGGTAGTCGACATAGATTCTGACCTTCCCGTCCTTCTTTGGCACTGGCACACTGTTAGCTAACCATGTCGGGTATTCCACTACCCTGAGGACCTTGGCTTTGACTTGCTTGGTGACTTCTTCCTTGATTTTCAAACTCATGTCCGGCTTGAACTTTGTGAGCTTTTGCTTTACCGGCGGACATGTCGGATCTGTTGGCAATTTGTGAGCTACAATGGATGTACTGAGACCGGTCATATCATCATATGACCAGGCAAATATGTCCTCATACTCTTTTAAGAACTCCGTGTACTCTTTCTTTTCCGACGGTGACAAATGAACACTGATTCGCATTTCCTTGACATTCTCTGTATCCCCCAGGTTGACAACCTCGATTTCGTCCAAGTTAGACTTAGGTATGTTCTCAAAATCCTCAATCTCTTTAACAACCTCTTCTGGTATTTCATCCTCTTCTGAATCTATGTCCGTTTGTTGCGTTATCTCATCGCATGTCACATTCATCGGTTCATCAAGATAAGTAATAGTAATGTTCTGTAAAAGTAAAAATAAAGGACAGAGAAAAATAATAAGAGCAAGATTAAAATAAGGAATTGAAATGCTTTGATAAATGCCAAAAATTGTCTTGAACACCGGGGATCTTTTAAAAATTTAGAGATAATACTGAAAGAAAATCAACTAATGAAAAAGTAAAAGACAATGCATAATGCTTTGTTTATCCTTGCTACCCCGAAGCTCTCGGGGCCTTGGTGACCCTGACGGACCAATTGTTGAGGCGTTCTCCTCGGTTCACTGCCTGTATGGAAGGACCTTCCTCCCCTTCCTCCTTGAGAATGACATGACAGTCCATGTTGTCATCTTCCAAGAACAAACTCTTCATTGTGGCTAATGCTTCATCTTCCTCTGACCCATATATGATGTTGGCAGGCTGGAAAGTCTGTTCCAGGCGGGGTATCGGGTGCTCCAACGGATAATAAGGGCCGCGCCATGGTGGCGAGCAGTTCTGGAATTCTTCCCAGGTATATCCATACCCTAACCCAAAATTGGTGCCATGCTTCTTCAGTTTGATAGGCTTGGTGATTCCCTGAAGGTTCTTGCCGAGCCCTTTGCCGGGTTAATACCCGCTCCAATTTAGGATACTTTCTATCTTGTTATCCCACCATTTATCTTTGTCCATGGCATTGACTCGCTCAATGTGGTGGTAAGTTTCTCCTCCTAGCTTCCTTCTCCCTTCAATTGTTGGGATAGTTTGATGACTGTATATGGGGTTACTCCCGTCACCATGAATGATCACCTCTTGGTGATTCCACTCGAACATCACTGCCTGGTGCAGAGTTGAGGCTACGGCTCCAGCGGCATAGATCCAAGGTCGTCCCAGTAGTAGGTTGTAGGATGTTAGGATGTCTATCACTTGAAAATCAACATCGAACCAAGTTGGCCCCATTTGTAAACATAGACTGATCTCCCTAATAGTGGACCTTTAGGAGCCATCAAAGGCTTTGACGTTGATAGTGCCATCCTTGATTTCATGTAGGCTCTTCCCTAATGTTCTGAGGGTCACCAATTGACAAATGTTGAGGTTGGATCCTTTGTCAATCAAAGTTCTGGTGATGAAATAGTCCTAGCAATGCACAGTGATGTGCGGCGCTTTGTTGTGTCCTAAACTTTCTGGGGGCAACTCATCCTCGTGGAAAGTGATCTTATGACTCTCCAATACCTGACCGACCATGTTTGCCATCTCACCTCCAATTATATTGCTAGGTACGTATGCCTCGCTTAGTATATTCATCAAGGCATTTCTGTGTGTCTCCGAGCTTTGCAATAGAGCCAGAATGGAGATCTGCGCTGGTGTTTTGTTCAATTGGTCAGCAACTGAATATTCTTTTGCCTGTATCTTCTGCCAGAGATCATCAGGTCCAGTTTCAATAGGCCGTCCAGAGGCCTGTTCACTTGATTCAACTAAGTGCTCCGGAGTATAAATTCTACCAGTCCTGGTCATACCCTGCACTGTAATTGCTTCTCCAGACCTAGTTTTTCCCTTTCTCCTTGCCTCGGCAGTGTAATCCCAAGGAATGGCCCGTGTGTGGAATGGTGTTACGGCTGACATCGCTACAGGAATGGGCACTCTCGTTTTGGGTGGCAATACCGCATCTTCGAATGGTACTTTTAGAGCCCCAAACTCCACCTCAATCGGCTCTGTGGTCCTTTTGGATGACAGTGCTTCAAACTCAAGAGGCACATACATGTTTACTTCAGCATCCCCAGAGGGTTGGATCTGGAATACAATTGGATTCAATGTGACGGTCGGTTTCTTGGGCTCGTCACCTTCGGCAATTAATCCAATTAACCCTTTGGGGTCCCAATCATCTTCTACTTCGATCATATGCACATCACCACCCTTATGATCAGGCAAAGGATTATTGCGAACATTAGGGGCAGGTTCTTTGGCCACGATAATTTTGCTGTCAATCAGAGCTTGGATTTTGTCTTTCAGAGATCGGCACTCATCAATGGTATGCCCTTTCATGTAGGAATGGTACACATAGGTTTTATTTGGATTGACTCACTGGGAAGTATTATCTGGAGTTTTGGCAGGTATTGGGGTGACGCAACCGGCTGCTTTGAGTCTTTCATATAATTGGTCGATCAGTTCGACGATGGCGGTGTATTGCTTGGGAGGTCTACGGTCGAAGTTAGGGCATGGTCTGGGAATGTTTTGGCGGGTGGGAGGTGACTGGTAGTGAGTATTATAGGCTTGGTGGACAGTGCAAGTTGGGAATATTTTTGTGAAGTGGGTTGGTATGGAGATGGTTGGCAAGCGAGCGACGAAATTTGGTAAGAAGGCGGAGGTGCTTGGTAGTTAGGAATAGGCTGGTATGTGAGGGGGGTACCGGGTAGGCTTGGTATTTTATGGGTGACTTGGTTCTTTGTGCGACCATCACAGCGCTCACATCCTTTTTCTTTGATGTGCCACCAGATTGTAGGGCCTTGTTGGTAGCCTGCAGTGCCTCAAAGTTAGTGACCATTTCGCTCTTAATGCCCTCTTCAATTCTTTCTCCTAACTTGATAATATCGGAAAATTTCTGGCCCTCTATCAACATCAACCTCTCATAGTATTGCAGATCCTGTGCTCGGACAAAAAACCAATTCATTTGTTCTTCCTCTAAGGCCGTCCTGACCTTGGCAGCCTCGGATCTCCATCGAGTAGCATACTCGCGGAATGTTTCGGCGGGTTTCTTCTTCGGTTCTGGATGTAGAAGATATCAGGTGCATTCTCTGTATTGAACCCGAACCTGTCCATGAAATCGGATGCCAGTCCAACCCAGCTTGTCCACCTTTTGGGATCTTGGCTAATGTACCAAGAAAGCGCATCGCCTTTCAAACTTCTCATGAAGAGTTTCATGCAGATCTTCTCATCTCTTCCCACACCGACCAGCTTGTCACAATATGTTCTCAAATGGACTCTAGGCTTCCCCGACCTGTCAAACATTTCGAACTTGGGAGGTTTGTACCCCTCCAGGATTTCAACATCTGGCTGAATGTAAAGATCCTCATAATTCAGCCCTTCAATGCCTTTGCTTCCTTCAACGCCCTAGACTGGGCTAGCCAATTTCTTGAGCTCGGCTACCAAGTTCTTAATGAGAGAGTCTTTATCATCAGACTCTGGTGTGTTTGTGATGGGTTGAGTATATTGTGGTATGGTTTCCATATATATGGGAGTGTGGTAGGGATGATAATTTGATGGTTCAAGGATGAAGAGTAGAGTGTTGTTGAGGTGTGTGTTGCAATGAATGGAGGGCTGTTTCTGTGGTTTTGGGATGTTCAGTGGAGGTATGGGTGTTGTGTATTGGGAAAGTTGATGTCTGGTGTTGTGAGGGAGAATGACAGACTTGCCAAGTTCCGAACTTGGTCCAGTTCTTGTTGAAACTTCAGTAACTTTTGTTTGAGTTGAGCGACACTCTTTCTAGATACTTGAACACCCCGAGGAACCTCTACCCTTTCAGCTGAGTCGTCCTTTCTGATGTTGTTCACGTTATCCATCTTTGCTTTGTTCTTGCTTTTGATAGAGCTTGGAGGAGGAGGAGGTGGAGGGCCCTTAGATATTATGGAGTAGGATGACGATGCCAGAATGCACAAACTAACCTTTGGGGAGGGGAATGCAAATAAAAGTAAAAACAGCAAAAGGTAACAAGTTACTGTGGATTCTGAGGAGAAAAACATTGCAGTATTTAAACACATAGTGCAAGAATATAAATCGTGTCCTAATTTTGGAGCCTCGTTGTGCCCGAGGTAGGCCTAGCAACTAGTTAATTTGGAGAACTTATAATGCTAAATGCCTCATTTTATTGATAAAAGTAAGACGAATCCCAAAACGACACTAAAATTGCATAAAGATAAAAACATCACTAATGGCCATTGGCCTTATTACATTTCAGAGCAGAAAAGAAAGAAAACTCCTAACTACTTGGTCCCAGAAGGACCTTACCCAGACTCAGCATCTTTGGCTCCATCGAACAACGTCACCAGCTCACACAATCCCAGCAGCAAATAAGCCCTAGCCAAATGTCCTCCTTCATTACCCTCGGCGTTTTGGCAACTCTCGATCCTCCGGATGAACTTCCCTTCCAGCTCTACTAACCCATGCTCTAAATGCCCTAAGCGCTTGTTGGCTCTGACAGCCATATCTTTCCATTCCTCGATCAACTTTTAATTTGCCTCTTGAATCTCCTGATGCTCACTCTCGCACTCCCTGAGCCTTTTGCGCAACTGGTTGTACTTAACCTATATCTCAGCCCTTTCGTCGATGACGCCGTGACCTCGAACAGACCCGGGTTGTCTTAACCCAGTAGATCTTCTTTTAGCCAATTTGGATAATATGAGGTGTAGCTGGCACGATACCTGTCGGGTTCTATGGAATCCCTCTCCAAGATGATCTGGCTATTCCACATTTGCTGAGCTTGACACTTGTATGGGCTATCGTCATCTTGGAAATTAGCCCTGAAATGACTTATTTTCTCGACCTTTGGTACAACTTGCTTTCTTCCTGCCTGCCTCATGACTAAGAGTGGGACATAGAGATAAGTTCCTCTCAGACCAATGAGTATAAGGAATGGAGCGTCGCGAGAGCGGATGATGAACTCTCTAGTGGGGAACCATTCGAACATCCATTGCACCTTGTCTTCTTTCAAGTTTTCAAACAATTCTACCTATCCACGAGCATCCCCGGCCGAGCAAACATGTCAGGCATATAGTTCATTTTGTTGGGATAGTGAAAGGCTATATGATCATTCCACGGCCTTCGCGGAAGCTCTTGACAATATCGACCCTTTTGGAGATGTTCTATAAGCTAGATTTGGAATAATAAATTGCAACCCTCAAAATGATTGGCCCCTCGTTGGCAATTTCCTAAAGCTCGGTAGATTTCTGCAACAATCATGGGCACTATGCTGAAAGGTTGCCCTTCAAACCCCTCAATTAGTGTCTTGGTGACCATGGCTAGTCTGGTATGGATCCTAGCCTTCTTCATAAGGAACACTATCATTCCCAGGAAGCAGAACATGAAGACGAACACTCTCTTGTGGATATGCCCCAATGATGTGAGGGTGAACTCGTATGGATAGGTACGGTAGGACTTTCTATGATAGTACCTCTCGTACAAGTAGTCGAAGGGAACATAGGAATCCTTCAAACAAGTCAAATCTGAATTTTTCTTCAACCCATCATTTTGAAAAAACCCTTACCCTTGCGGTTTTTCGGCATGAGCAAACCCGGAGTCTCCCAAGGAATACCGGCTAATCCTCCTATTTCCTCGAGCAGAGGGGTCATTTCGAGGTCCCCAAATCGAAATACTGACCTATCACTATCCTAGAATAAGGTCGCAGCCTCTATGATCTTGTTGTCCGGTCGAATTTCCAGAAGAGAGGGTAAGTTTCCCAAATACTTGCGGACACGAGTACGGTCACTGGAATGAAGGTCCTCCCACCATCTTAGCAACCTTGGGTGGATATTGGTTACCATGCTGAATCTGGGGATTTCGTGCCTCATTTCCTGCAAAACAAAGTGTTAGTCCCTCACCCTCGCTGGACTCGACTATTTAAATCAATAATTGGCATAAACATCATTTAGTTCTCCAAATAAATGCATAGAGTATGGTGTTGTCCGTTTGGGTCCCAGGGGAACCCAGTGGACTTTGGATAAGGCTATCTTAAAGAGTCATTATGCGGACAACATAACTGACTCGGCTAGGTTTGACAGTGATGCATGAACAGCTAAATAGAGTAAGGTTTCTATGGGGTGCTAGACCGGTACTATTGAGCGTACAACTCAAGAGGGAAAGGCACGGAACCGTCGACTGCACCGCTGATCGACTAGTTTTACCACAAATACGCCTTTGCCAGAATTTAGGGGGTAATAATATTGGAAGAGCACAACAATCTCATCAAGCGTTGCTATGGTATTTGTTTGGCACGAGTGGAATATGATGTTAAATATGCAATTACAAGAATGAAACAAATTGTCATGTATTTTCATGTTCATAATGATTACAATAATTGCTCAAAATTATAGCGGTATTGAAGGAAACAGTAAATGAAAGCGTTAAAGAAAAGGGAAACAAAAAGACAAGTCAGTTTCAAATAAAGGCATTAAATAAAGCTATAAAAGAAAACAATAAAGTCACATATAACATGCAATGGCAAAAGCCTAAAGAGTCCCCAGCAGAGTCGCCATGCTGTCGACGCCCCTTTTTATCTAAAAGCGAAATTGGGTTTACGACATTTGGGAAGACAACTCTATTCCTGTTTGGGGAATTGGGTTTGTGGATTTTGAAGAGTCGCCACCTAATGATTAAGTGCATTAGGACACTAAGAGTTTTGAGTTGGAACACCACAGTTCGGGTAAGGGCTAGAAATTATCTCGAGGGGAAGGTGTTAGGCACCCCCAAGATCTACTAGTGCGGTTCCCAGCCATACTACAATTGTGACTTTAAATGTAAACAACAAATAAACATAAAGACAACTTTCACGTAATGATTGCAAAACAAAGGGAAGTGTAAAAGTTAAATAAACATGCTGAAATTTGGGAATAGTCGATTTCATAATTATTTAAGGAATATACAAGTACGGAAAATGGGGGTCAAATAATTGGTACAAATAATCAAACAAAGGAATGCAATGGGGGCAAAAATTTGGAAAAGAAACAGTACTGGAAATTTAATAACCAAAAGAGATTTTAAATAATTAAAGTGAAAGGCGGGGTTTAAAAGAACTGAAAATTTTAGAGGAAATTCAAAAAAAAAAGAAGTAAACACATAAAGGGGGGGTCCTAGGTTTATAAATAACATGGATCACACCACGCAACACCCGGTAACCATTTATACACGTAGTGTTATCGCGTGATCATCATATCCATGTCTACCCTTTTCCACACGTGAAGGTATTAAGCGCGAATTGGTCTTGATTATTATTGCGTGCTATTAACCATCCCATTCCTATCAGTCCCGGAGGTATATATGACTACTAATCCTAAAGGGAAGGGATGTTGGGCTTTTTTGCAGTTTCAAAGGTGAATATTCTAAGGTGACAGTCAGAACACACATAACAAATATGGGGAGAGCGCATAAACAAATAAGCTTTAAACAGGCCTCCTTAGATCAAATAAAATCATGTAGCTTAGCACGTCTTACATGTACTGATTAGGTCGAAATTTATGCTTAGCATTTGGCAGGCTGGTTCATCACAATATTTTCAGGCAAGAAATTCACATTAGACTTGCCTGGCTGCAACTTATCGAAGGCCAACATAATTAATTAACTATATACATATTTGCCTACGTGATGACCTATAGACATGGCATCTACAAATTTGAGAAACAATGCATACTGATTTAGGAAAATATTATTAGCCACTGAAAAGAGAGCGAGTTTCAGCATGTGACCATGAATTTTATAACTGGTAATTCATTATTACTACAGGTCTTAGACTTGTAACAACTAAGGCAATTCTAATTTGATTAATTCCTATAGGCATGCTTTCTACGCGTTTGTCGGCTTTAGAACACATTTGAAGACATAATAAAAAATGCAGAAACCCTACAGGCATGACATCTAAATACTGGATTTTGTATGAACATGACATCTGATTGCTTCTTTTTGATTATTACGACCTATAAACATGTTTGCCTAGCGAGAAGTGGACGTGTAAAAATTAGAAAGGACTTGCAGACATGTTTTTTCTTTTTTGTGCGTCCTATAGACATGGTATCTATATGTGAGAATGCAAAAATCCTACAAAATGTTATCTACATATGAGGATGCTGAAATTAGAAATCCCTATATGCAGGTTATCTATATGCGAAAATTCCTATAGACATGATGTCTACATGCTGAAATTAGAAATCCTACAGGCATGATATACATGCGAAAATATTGAAATTAGAAATCCTATAAACATGCTATCTACATGCGAAACATTGAAATTAGAAATCCTATAGGCATGATATCTACCCCTTTTTGCATACATGCTTACCCTTCCCATTTCACTAATCACACCAGAGGTTATTACAAAGTTTTATTACAGAACAAAATGATTTGAAAAGAAATCACGAAACAATATTACAATCAGAACTCCAAAGCTGCATCCAAGGAGCCTAATTTGAACTCAAAGTCTAACAATATGGTATGAGCCAACTGCCAGGATCATGTTCCAAAGCCTTTTTCTTACCAGGGTGTGTCAAAGTTCCAAGGAGTTTCAGGAACTCCAGGCAATGCTCACACCCAGGTATCATGCAAAACATTGAATTACAGTGCAGTGTGGGAGAGCCAGCCCTCCAATGTCCAAGTTCAGAGGGAGCTCAAGGTTCCAAATCAAGGCTCATTAGAGGGGGCAGAACTTAGAATCTAGGAACAAGTGTGAGTGCAATAGAGGGATTAGGGAATGCCAGGGTAGGCTGGGGGTCATGCCCAGCCATATGGTAGGCTGGCACACCCCTGCCCAACCTGTCAGCCAAATAATTAAGAGTAGGACCCATTGAAGGTCAGGCCATGGCCTGGACAGTGATCAGGACACTGCCAGACCAAAGTCTCAAACTCAGCATACATAGAAAGGGAAATGTGGATGGGAATTGAAAGAGCTTAGGACTCAGAGAGCCCAGTTCATGTCCATGATCAATAATTTCAAGTATTGCCATGTTTTTGAACCATAACTCAGCCACACAAGGGGGGTCAAGGGTACGGATTCATATAAGAACAAAATCAAAGAAAGAAGAAAGCTGGCAGAATGTTATATCATTTAGACAATAAGCCAAACAAAGGGTGAACTGTAGAATAAACACATAGAGGGAGAGGCAGAAATTAAACAAAGAACATACCAGTTTTCAGAAAAGCTAAGCGAAGAGAGCACGATTCTTTCAAACAAGCCACAATCAGAGAGAGAAAACTTCATGTGTGAATGAGTTCAGAGCAAGAACTCGAGTGTTTGTGTGAGAAAAAGTGTTCAGTTGGAAATAGGGTGAAAGTATTCAAAATTGATTGTGTCAAAAATTGACTATTTTTCTCTTTTCTCTTTTTTTCTAAGGTGCAGAAGGGCAGCCCCTTTTATAGTGTAGAAGAACAAGCAAGAAAGATAAGAAGACTTTACAAATCAGTCTCAAATATTCTCCCTTAAGTTAGGGGATCCAATTTCAAATGGGAGAATGTAAATAAGGAAAGGAACTTTGAGTAAAATCTTTCATAGTAGCATAAGAAAGGGAAAATACATACGGTTTATTTAAGGAAAGCGTTCAACAGTACTCGATTTGTAAAGAGAAAGGAAAGAGAATCAATAAGACAACTAACAAAATCAAAGTAAACAGGTTTGATTCGAATGAACCCAGTGAGGAATAGGGCTCAAACAGAGAAAATTAGTAGCAATCAGTCGAGACCCCATCAAAGGAGTCCAAAATAAATCAAATAGTTGTCAAAACCATTTTTGAAAGAGGAGTTTCTCATATATAAAGCAAAAAAATCAAACAGAAAGTCTAACATTGCAAGGTTTAGGATCATAAAACAAAAGAACACGAGTTCAGTCATAGAATCATAGTACGTCTGAAGGTCTAGGGTCCCAAAGTGAAACCCTAATCTAGTTTATTAAAGAAACCCCCAAATTCTAGGGTTTTAAATTGAATCAAACATAGAAACGAGAAGGCAAGTGAACAGACTCAAGGAGTCTCATGAGAAACAAATAGACCATGATAACAGGTTTGAAACAATCAGAGAAAGAAAATCGATTTGAGCATAAAAGGACACGTTTTGGAAACTCGAAACTTAGACAAGTCCGGAATAGACAAAACATGCTTAACAAGAACACAAACAGAGTTCAGCAAAGCAAAAGTCAAGAAACTCAGTAGTAAACACATATGGTAGAAGAGTGAGGAAAATTTAACACAGATTAATCATGTGAGCACACATATAAAAGAAAAGAAGGACAATACATGCGTAATAGAGAAGGAAAACATACGAGCATAATACAGACAAACATCTAAAAGAAAAGAACAACAAGAATCAAAAGACTTTTAGAAACCCTAATTTGAAATCAAACGATTTTTGAAAAGAAAATTTGGGAAAAATACTCAAAACGTCAAGAAGAACATAGACATAGCACAGATGTAAACAAATAACGGTGAAAGAACCTCGAATGGATTAGGGTTTCAGATAAACCCTAGAAGTGAGAAAGGCTTGGAAGAACAAGATCAGATCCTGAGTCGAAACGGTCAGGAATCAAGCTTCCAGTGTTTGAACATGCCGGAACATGGCCGGAAAACCATAGATCTACGGATCTGAGATGGATCTGAAAAGAGACCATCGAGGTCAAGCCTCAAATCTTGAGTAGATTAGGCTCAGGGGTGATAGAGTGTGAGCACAGGCCATCCATGGCTAGAGACACCATGGATTCCGATGGGGATGAGGTGAGATAAGGCGGGAGGTGATTAGGGTTTAGGAGAGGTTAAAGAGCGTTTCATAGACGAAGGGTTTCAAGGGTGGCACCTTTTGCAAATGCCCTAGGGTTAGAGGGGTTGGGTGATTAAAAAAGGAAAGTAAGGATATTGGCCGTTGATCAAAATGATCAACGACTCAGTGTAAGGCCCCGTAAAATTTTGTGCTTAAAACCTAGTAGTCATAGTGTCAAGGTCCGAATATTGTGTTAGGAATGTGTAGAATTCTTCGCAACGAGCTTGCGAGCCGTGGTTCGGACCTTTTGTAGTGATCGAAGCTTTAAAAATCAAAAGAATCAATTTTCCAGAAATTGTCATTTCTTCGGTCCAGAATGCGGTCGCAGATCAGCAATGCGGATCGCATTCCTACCGCAGAGTGTAACAGAAGATTTGTCAAAAATTGAAGTTAAAATGCGGTCCAATATGCGGTCGCATAATCAAAATGCGGACCGCATAATCATCGCATAAATTCCTCAGGGATTTTGGGGGGTCAATTCTGCGGCGCATTATGCGACCGCAGAACATGAATGCGGACCGCATTCTTGCCGCAGACCGTGTCAGAACATTTAGTTTTTGGGAGCAATTCTGCGGTCCAATATGCGGACCGCATGTTTACTCTGCGATCACATATTTGACCGCATAATTGACGCGGGACTCCAATTTTTCTAATTTTATAACCCGACCCTTTTTTTTAATATAACGCCCTCACCCCTCCTTTTTACACATTTTCTGAACAAAATAAGAGAAAGGGAGGAGAGATTCTTGAGAAAAAAACCTATCTTCTTCAAAGATTGTTCTTCTAATGGCTTGGTCCGGAAAATTCTAAAGCAAGTGTTTTCATCTCCATTTCTAAAGGTAAAATCCCTAGCCCCTTGTTCCTTGATTTTCAGATTTTAATAGAAAAGGGGATTTTTATGCATTAATTCTTGAAAATGGAAGTCAAAACACTCATGCATGTTCTTTATACCTAAAATTTAGTGAAATGGAAATGGGTAGAAGTAAGGGGCGGTGCTC